>JASDQU010030565.1:9174-22375 GCA_032191745.1 Picea mariana | reverse complement strand
ATTATCAATTTTTTTTTTTCCATTTTTAACGTCAATCCAAAATAATAATTGTTACATTTTTTCTCTTCTTTTCAATATGAGCACTCCATCACCTATTCCAAAAACTAATCCTAATAGGGGGGCGCCCCCCAAAATCACCCTAGAGATCCTTTAAGATTATATGAAATCAGTAGAAAAAATGAGAGAAGAGAGAGATGCCAAAAGCCAAATAGAGTTAGAATCATTTGAAAAAGGGAGTAAAGAAAGATACATAAAACTCCAAATAGAGCTAGAGGCAATGATTGATAAAAAAAATTAGACTCTTCAAAGATACCATTCAAACTCAAATAGATGATAGATTCTTAGGGTTCAAGAGTGAATTATAGACAATTAAGGATAGGATTCAAGAAATGGAAAAACATAAACAATCAACCCAAGAAGGAAAGGTTGAAGAAAATCGCAACTTGAGAGATATGATTAAAGATCTAGAAGAAAAACTAACCAACAATTTGACCCATCAAAGAGGAAATGAATAACTTAATTGAATTGGACCATGAGCATAACAAAAGAGCCTTGAACCTCATAATTTTTGGTATAAAAGAACAAGAAGAGGAGGACACACTAACAATAGTAAAAGAAGAATTAAATAATAAATCACAAATTGATACAACTTACCTCATAGAAGCAAAGAGGCTAGGAAAAATAATTGATCACAAAGATAGGTTGACCCATGTCAAAGTAAGTTTTAATCACCATAAATATAACATATTCAATAAATATCTGAGCTTAAAAGGGCCAACAATATTTATAAATGAAGACCTCTTTCCCAAAGACCAAACTGAATTAAGGAAGGAAGTTCAAAAGGTAAAAGAAGCGAGGAATGAAGGAAAATGGGAAATAATTAGAAATCGAAAAGCCATTGTTAGGGATAGAGACCAGAAGGATAATAATAAATAGGAAATTGGGACACTCAAGATCCTTTTTTGGAACTGTCGTGGCTTTCCATGACACAAAGGTCCTATGATAAGTTGGATCCTGAGTGATATTGATATTATTTGTTTAGTTGAAACTTGGGAGCATGAGGGGTCTAAGGTCCCTAACATAGAAGGATTTGTCTTGTGGTCAGGATGGAACAAAAAATCCCACTGTAGAGGGATAGGAGGCATAGCTTGTTATGTTAGAAAGAGCATTTCTCCTCACATTCAACTTCATAAGATTGGCCCTCTCAATTAGTACATTTGGATAGAAATTTTAGACACCAATGCTAAGAAAATGTATATAGAAATTTGTTGTTTTGCACCTATTAATTCTACTTTTTATAAGAAAAAAATCCATGTAACAATTGTCCCTATAATAATTTATAAAAAGATATTTATAGTTTGAAAAATGAAGGTAATATCCTCATGCTAGGAGACTTGAATGCTAGGACTGCAACTAAACAAGCTACTCTTTTAAGTACTGATTCCAACCATAATCCTTTATGGCTAGATGAGGACCTTGTTTTATCTAATAGCTGCAAAAGAAGCTCTAAAGACCTAATTGAGAATTTGTTTGGTACTGAGTTTGTCAATATCTGCAGTTCTCAAGACCTAATAATTTGCAATGGAGTAATGAAGTGGGCAAACTCCAACCAAATGACTTGTATTCATGGGCTAGGTAGTAGTGTCGTAGATTGTGTGATATCTGATATCCCCATTTCCATCCAAATAACAACTTTTGACCTTTTAAATGACCATGAGCCCGAGTCTTATCATAAACCTTTAACCCTAACTCTAAACTTTTCCATGCACGTGAGTGTCATTGAAGAGAATTCTAATAATCAAAAGAATTTGCGCTTTGACAAAAGTAAATTTCACCTTTTCTTAAAGGATTTAAATAGTAAATTAAATATCCTAACCTATAAGGACAAAATTGAAGAACTCTATCATAATTTTACAACTACCCTTTCCACTTCTACTAACAAGTTCTCTTTCGAGGTGTCCTATAAAAATAATAATAGAATTACCAACCCTTGGTATGCTAAAGAATGTGAAATTTATAGGAAAGCCATTAGGGATGCTTCTAATGAGTCCTTAAAACTCGATAAGATCAATACATACAAAGCCCTAATTAAAAGGAAAAAAAAGTACTATATTAATAAAAAGGAAAGAGCAACTTTCACAACTATATAAGACAGATCCTAAGAAGTTCTAGAGCCAAATTCTAAACCAGGACACTAAAGAAAATAATAGGATTCCCTTAAGGGACTAGCATTCCTATCCTAAAAGTATTTACTAGTTCCCTAATGCCATGGACACCATTCCTATTGTTCCTACAAAGGAATAAGTTTTTTCTTTCGATGCCATAGAGTTTGGGGTTAAGCGGCTTGTAAATGGGAAAGCTAAGGACATTGAAGGCTACCAAGATGAAATTTTTAAAATTGAAGGGCCTATACTTATTCGTCACATACACAAGCTCTTCAATTTAGAAGTCAAGTGGGGCTTCACTAAACCCTAGATGCAAAGCCTCATTGTTCCTATTTTTAAAAAAGGGGATAGAAAAATTCCCTCTAATTATAGGACCATTATGATTAGACTGATTTTAGCCAATGTTTATGGAATTATTTTGGAAAACAAGATTAGCCTTTGGCTGGAAATTCATGGTAAAAGAGAAAAAGTCCAGGCTAGGTTTAAGAGATATCATTCAATTGTGGACCATATTTTTACCTTTAGGATCATTGCAGAGGAGTTCCACAATATTAAAACCAATATTTTTTGTTGTTTTGTTGAGTTTACAAAAGCTTTTGACATGATTCCTAGGAAAAACCTTTGGAATAGGTTGGAAGAGATAAACGGGCCTCTCTAGTTGAGGGCTGCTGCAATAAGGATGTATGGGAACGTTATTGCTAAGTTTAAAAACATTGAGGGATGGTCAAAAGAGATTAGCTACAATATTGGAGTAAAACATGGTTGTCCCTTGTCCCCTACCCTTTTTGTCATATACATTGACAAGCTAGAAGATTGCTTGGAAAAAGAAGGTTGTGTTTGCCCTACTCTCACTAGTATAGTCATCAATCTTCTTCTTTATACCGATGATATCATTCTTATGGAAAGGAGTCCCCATGATCTTGAAAACCAACTAAGAATCCTCAAGGAGTTTTTCTCCAATATGGGTATGGTTGTTAGTACTGATAAGACTAAGGTCATGATTATTAAATCCAATAAGACCACTTATGATACCTTCATATATGAAAACAAAAACTTGGAGGAAGTGACTTCATACAAATATATTGGAATTGATATTCACCACAAGATCAATTGGAATTATAGCATTGAGAAAAGGATTATTGGGGGATGGAAAGCTTATTATTGGCTTGCAAACAATTGTAAATCGACTGATCTTTGGAGTTGGGATAAGAAGAAACTCCTCTTTTAGAATCTTGTTTGATTCAGATTTAGGAGCAGAATGAACTGATTAATAGAATGAATACAATAAACATAGAGATATGGAGAACAACACAAATATCTAGTGAACAATATCTTCTATTGAATAAATGAAATAGGTTGAAACTATAAAACTGCAGAACTGAAACACCTTGCTTGAATGGTGGTAGTTATCTTTGAGAAGAGATGTGGATGCTATGCACATATGTCTGAGGATAATGATTACAATGAGGCTCCAAAGGCATTTTTAACATTACTCATGAATTCCAAAACCATAGAAATCCAAAAACCTAACCCTAGGAGATGAAACGCCAAAAGTCATGTGGGCCCCGACGGGTAAGTTGGTACCTCAACTTCCCGAGGTTGTAACTTTTTCATACAACCTCTGTTTTAGGCACATGATATCCTGTTGGAAAGGTATTTTCGAGAAATACACATTATGCCATCAAAATCTATTTCCTTCTAAAGTTTAAATGTGGAAATCCAAAAAAACACTGTTTAGGGCCCCAAAGCGGCCTTGGAAGTACAAAAAGACGTGTTGACATGAAAATATATGAAATAATTCAATTGGATTAGGTGGGAGGCCACCACTCTCCACCTAGAAGATGTGTAGGGCTTCAAGAAGCCCTGAAAGTGTAGAACCCACAATTACAAAGAAGTGCAGAAGAACGTGTTCAACTAAAAATTGTCAAGAGGAGCCAGTTGGAATAGGTCGGTGGCCACCAATATCCACCTGGATCAGTCCTCCCCCCTTAGGAAGAAATGGTATCCAATTCATTGATTTCCCCATAAGGTGATAAAACTTTTGCTAAATTTGGCCCCGAGTGAGCCACTTGCCTTGGTGTAGGAGCTGCCTTGCCTTGACAACACGATAAATATGGATACTCTGCTGGCGATTTCCCTTGACTTGTGTGTCTAGTATATGATTAGTGGATGCATTTTCCATGTAATTAGGGTTGAGCTATGTTGGTTTTATCTATTCTGCGATCTCTGAGGTGTCCAATAATGGTGGAAAATATGGCTGAAGGAAGTCCACATTGAACACTGGGTGCATGCCAAGGAAGGGTGGAGAGTTGAGCTCAAAAGCATAGCTACCCACAACCTTGGTGATAATGTAAGGCCCATAGAGAAGTGGGAGGAGATTTTGATGGGGCCTGTAAGATGCTCTTTCTGTAAATGTAACTAGACCTTGTCTCCCACCTGAAACTAGTGTGGTACCCTGTGTTGATCATGGCACTTCTTGTACTTAGCATTGGATTTCTACAAAATCTCATAGACCTATTGGAAGATGTACTGAATCCATTCAATGAATCTAGTGGATTTTTCGGTCTCAGACTAAACATGGGAAGATTCTGTCTATGGGCTTGAAAGAGGTAGTGAAACATCAATGGGACCCAAGGGTTGGAATACCAGCCCTACTTGAAATGGGCTATGGCCAGTGGAGGTATGGAGAGATTTATTGTAACTGTCCTAAACATAGGGGAGACTCTAATCCCATGTACATGAATTCTTATAGTTGTACATGCGCAGGATGTGCACAATCATCCGATTGACGACCTCTTTTTAGTCGTCAATTTTGGGGGTGGAAAGTAGTGTATTTAGTGAGCTTTGTGTCCAACAATGACCAAAGACTCGACCAAAATGTGTTGAGGAAATTGTTATCCTGATCGGAGATGATGGTCTGTGGTATCCCAAAATGGAACCACACTCATTGGAAGAAGAGCTTGGCAGTATATACAGCTACGATGTTCTTCTTACAGGCTGTGAGGATGGCCATCTTCAAAAACCAATCAACTACCAAAAATACACAATCATTGCCTTTCTTGGTGGATGGAAGGTCAGACATGTAATCCATCGATATGGATTCCCAAGGATTTTCGAGAGTAGGAAGAGGGGTGTATAAGCCTCACTTCTTGATGGATGGATTGGAAATGGCACAGGCAGTGCAAGATCTGATAGTACTTGCTAACGTCCTATCAAATTTTTTCCCAATAAAAATGTTTATGTAGAACGACAATAGTTTTCTCCACGCAAAAATGTCCTGCCATCTAGCTGTAGTGAGCTTCCCAAATCATCTTTGCACGCTCTCTTGAAGGAAAATAGAAATGGCCCAGATGGCATAACACTATGTTTTGGATGTGAAAACCGGTGACATTCGTACCTATACCCAAGATCTAATAGATGATGGTGAAGTACGAATATTTCTAATAAATTTGGAGCCATTCAAATGCCTCATGTCCAAAAGAATGGAGCACAGTGGTGAGTGCAACTATGGGAGGTCGATTGAGGCAGTCAATGAAATGATTTGTGATCCCTATCTTATACTTGATGTTGAGATGGAACTGCTATAGGTAGGTGGACCACTTATGATGGCAGTCATTCTGCAACTTCCCCTATGTCTGTATGAACTGCAAAGGCTTGTGATCAATTTGGATGATTGTCTCCTTTCCCAGAATGTAATGTTTCCATTGACGACATGCTTGTAAAATGGAATACATTTCCTTGTCATAGGTGGGGTATTTCTGGACTATATCTGAGAGTATCACACTATGGTATTCCACCGGATGACCATGTTGAGTGAGAACTGCACCTACAACATAGTCAGATGCATCAATCTCAATCTCGAATGGTTGTTGTAGATCGAGCAAGGAGAGTATTGGAGCTGAGCACATGCAATGCTTTAGATCATCAAATGCTCGTTGTTTTTCCTTCCCCAACTTGAAAATTTCCCTTCCACCACCCTTGATTACTTGGCTAAGGGCCCATGTAATATGGGAGAATCCCAACACAAACCGTCGTTAGAAGTTGGCTAGCCCTAAGAAGCTCCGAAGCTCGGTTAGTGTGGTTAGGGCTGGCCAATCACAAATGACCTGGATCTTAGCTGGATCAACATGTACCCCATGCTCATCAACAATGTAGCCCAAGTATTGGACCTTGTTCATGCCAAAGGAACATTTTTCCAGGTTGGCATATAGCTTGCACTACCACAAAGTGCTAAAATCCTGTTGAATATGTTGCATGTGCTCCTCCCAAGTTTTGTTGAAGATGAGGATGTCATCCAAATATATTTCCACAAAAGAGTTGGTGAAGGGTCTTAGTACATCATCCATCAATCTCATGAAAGTGGCTGGTGCATTTTTTAAGCCAAAGGGCATGACCAACCATTCAAAGAGACCTTCTTTAGATTTGAAAGTTGACTTCCATACATCAGTTGGTTCGATGGGAACCTGGTGGTAGCCAGAATTTAGGTCAATCTTGCTGAATAATTTCTCCCCCTTGAGTTGGTCAAGAAGGTCACCAATTCTAGGAATTGGGTATCGGTTCTTGAATTTAATTTTGTTTAATGCTCCATAATCAATGTAGAGTCGCCAGGTCTCGTCCTTCTTCTACACTAGTACAATCGAGATTCTGTAAGGGGAGGAGGTGGGTATGATGTGTCATTTTTGAAGAAGCTCTTGGATCTGACATTTGATTTCATCATTTTCCATCAGTGAGTGATGATAGACTGGTCTGTTAGGTAGAGGTGCACTAGGGGTTAGATCAATTGTATGCTTGACTTGGTAGTCCATCGGTACCCCGGTGGGTGAGGAGAAGATGTCTCTATACTCTTCCACGATCCTGTCCACTTGCTTCTGCTACAAAGAGAGGCTCTGTGTAGAGGCCACATATGTGGTGGTGAACTTATGATTTCTATGAGCATGTATCATAAAGAAGATGAAATTCTCGGTCTGTGAAATGACCTTACTACATTTCTTAGAAAATATTAAAGAAATAGCGGTAGGTAGTTCTACCTATGGTATCCTGTACAATTGTCTACCCAAAGTAATAATAAAATTGCAAGTTCTAGACTCATACACAACATGACGCTTCCAAAACTATGGTTGTCCTAAAAGAACATCACAAACTTCAAGGGGAGAAATATCACAAAATACCCCATCCTTGAAAGGATTGATGTCATAGGGAAGAAGACACTGTTGGCTGACACATAAATCTCTTCCTTAGAGAAGCCAACCGATGGTGTAGATCTATGGGTGCAGTGTCATCGATAGTTCTAGCCGCTTGATGAACTCTGCTGAGATTAGGTTCTTCTGACTACTTCCATCGACAATGAAATGAAGTAGGACCCCCTTTACCCACATCTGTGAGTGAAAGAGGCTTCTCCCTCCTATGGTTCTTCTGGTTCACTTGGTTGGACTTTGGTGGTAGCAATAGTGGCACTAGGTTCAACATCGATAATACAATTCCCTCCTTCTAGATTTGATTCAGATTTAGAATTGACCTCTGACTCGGAAGCCTTCAACTTGACCATGAGTGACTATGTAGAGAGACATTCTTCGGTGTTGTGCCAAGGGATTTTATTGTATTCACACCACTTTCCTATGTCCTTCTTCGACTTCTCATTACCCTTATTGTGTTGCGGTTGGGACTGGTTGTCTTGAGAGTGGACATCTTTTTTCTGTCCCTTGTTGTGTGGGTTGGGGCCACCTTTTCCCTGCTTCGGCTGTGGGGAGTTTTCATATCCAAACTCTCGCATGTTCTGCTTGAATTTCTTCTCGATCTTGAAAACATATCTATAAGTCGTACCCAACGATGCGATGTCCAGAAAAACGATTTATGTTTGAATGTATCTATTCAAAAAACCACAGTATTTGAGCACCAGATGTTGCTCAGATTATTTCATACCCAATTCGGTGCACATGGTATTAAAAATGTTGTGAAATCTGGTACTTTCAGGTCCCTTTCCTAACGCAGGGTGGTCCATATGGTGTATTGGTCCTCGTAGCTTCCAACATGGTAGTACTATTCTTTAATGGCATCCCGGAAGGAATCCCATGTAGGGGAGACCAAAAATATTGCAAATTCCTCTATGGCCCTTTACTCAGAGTAAGTATCTGACCAATCCTTAACATGGGGGACAACCTTGAGGAGTAAAAAAGTAATATTTTCCTTATCGAAAAAATTGTGGACCGAAAAATACCCTTCGAGTAGATTCAACCATTTATCTACAACATCCTCATTTATCAGTCCTTCAAATAATGGAACATCAAAATTTACCTGTACCGTGAAGGGGGTTTGATGTTCGTTTGATGAAGATGCTTCTCTTGTGGGCAACCACTAAAGGATCTATGCAAAGTTCTCAGTCATTTCGTTCCTTTGTCGCGCAAGGGATTCCTCAAGAAACATTTTACAAGGATCTCCTACTCCATCATCTTTATTTTCCTCCCCTATAGATTGTTTTCGGGCTTGGCGTAGCCGATATTGGAAAGGATAGACTGGTTCAAGTCCCAACTTCTTGTACCTAGATCTTGTCGGGGACATGCATGAAGAAAAATAAATGAAGAGCATACCGCTCTGATACCACTGATCCAGATTTAGGAGCGGAACAAACTAATTAGTAGAATGAATAAAATAAACACAAAGATATGGAGAAAAAAACATATATCCGGTGAACAATATATTCTATTGAATAAATGAAATAGTATGAAACTGTAAAATTGCAGAACTGAAACAACTTGCTTAAATGGTGGTAGCTATCTCTGAGAAGAGATGTGGCTGCGACACACATCCGTCTAAGAAGAATGATTACAATGAGGCTCTAGAGTCCTTTTTAATATTACTCATGAATTCCAAAACCCTAGACATCCAAAAACCTAACCCTAGGAGATGAAACACCAAAATTCATGTGGGCCCCGATGGGTAAGTTGGTACCTCAACTTCCAGGGGCCGTAAATTTTGCATACGAACTCCGTTTTAGGTGCATGATATCCCGTTGGAAAGGTATTTTCGATAAATACAGATTACACCATCAATCTTTGACTCTGTCTATAGTTTGACTGTGGCAAGCCAAAAAAACATTGTTTAGGGCCCCAAAACTACCCTGGAAGTATAGAAAGATGTGATGACATGAAAACATCCAAAATAAGCCATTTGGATTAGGTGGGAGGCCACCAATATCCACCTAGAAGATGTGTAGGGCTTCAGACAACCCCAAAAGTGTAAAACCCACAAGTAAGTACAGAAGAATGTGCTGAACTAAAAACTGGCAAGAGGAGCTAGATGGAATAGGTGGGTGGCCACCAATATCGAAATGGATCATTGTTACACCTGCTATTATTTATGGATGTGAAGTTTGGGGCTGTAGTATCTCTCGTGAATCCTGGAGAAAGATAGAGCAAATACAAAATAATTTTATAACCTATAATCTCAAAATTAAAGGAAATATGCCTTATCCCATCCTCCTCTTAGAAACAAGCCTCTTTTCCATTGAGAGCATGGCTATGACTATATACCTAATGTATAAGAACAAGTTAAACAACATGGAAGACAAGAGGCTTCCTAAATTGCTTCAAAATCGAGTTGTAACCACCATTAATTCAAGTGAGGATGGCATAAATATGCTCGGTCTTGGCTAAACTATTGGGGAATCATGGAAGACACCATTTTGCAGAATAAAGATACTATTAAAAAAAATCGTCAAATCAAAATTTAAGGAGAAAACGTGGTGTGATAAAGAGTTAGAGAAAAAAAGAAAATCAAGGTATTATAAGGATGTAATCAAACCTAGTCTATAAGATCAAAATTATCTATCTATTTTTCCAAGTGTAAAGAAAAAAATAAGCATTGCTAAGATAAGAACAAATTCTCATGAGCCCCATAGTGAAACTGGGCATTGGTCAATTCCTAAAATGCCATGGGATGAAAGAGTGTGTCACCTTTGTGACACTAAGAAGGTTGAATATGAAAAGCACTTTCTCTTAGATTGTCCAACCTATACCCATATTAGATCTCATTTTCAAAATATTTGTCACACTACCAACCTTGCTAACCTTTTAACTCAACAAAAGTATGGTGATCTTGGAAAGCTTCTCTTAATGTTTTTCGAGCACATAAATAAAATTCTAAAGAATCGCAAGTAATCACTTACCTTCTTAAGGTCTGATAGACCAATTTGGTCTTAGAGGACGTTAATCATCATCATCAATATATATACTAAGTAATGTTGAAATTGTACATACGTCTAAGTAATGTTGAAATTTGAGATACATCTTTATTAGTTAAATAAAATATTTATGACAGTGTAATGTTTTTGTTATTTTTCAATATACATTTCAATTAATTATTTATATTTTTCAATATACATTTCAATAAATTACTAATTTTAAAGTTAAAAAATCATAAATATAAAATGCTATTAAATGAAAAAAAAATTATATTTAGATTTAGACATATTAAATAAAGAAATATTATTTTATAAAAAGCACAAATTGAAATATATTTTTGTCTAGTTAAATTTATCTAAAAAATAAATTTAGATTACAATACCATTTTGATAACAAAACATTGTTTAAAGATTAGTTTTTTTTAAATAAATTATTTTTTTTGCTATAATCAAGAGTCTTTGTATTACTGATAGGGAAAAATTATACAAAAATTTTTGTTGCTGCCTTGCTCGTTGGAAAGCCATACCAACAATAAAATATAACTTTATCATTCAACAACTATTTGTTATGTCTAAGATCTACAACTTAAATACTAAAATAGGAATAGATCCTAGTTCCTCTGTGAGTACTTCTTTCTTATTTAATCTACTAAGCAGAGGTGGTGAACCTAAACCTCACTGGTAATGTAACAAAAACCACTGAAGGAACACCATAAAACTTAGCTAATGTTTTGTCCTATTGCCGTTGGGACTTGGGGCTAAGCAAAATCCATATTGGACAAATCCATGTTGTCCATCTTGTAAACGATCAGGTTCATCTTATGGTCAACCAACTTGATCTGGAGTTTCATGTCATCCAGCTGCAGGAGGAATTCTTGGCGATCTTCATGGTAGTCCAACACAACTCTTCCCATCAGAGTTTTTAGGTGCCAATATATGTCCACCATTTTCAGTTACTGTGAGGAATGAACACAAAAAGAACTAGTGTCAGGAACCCATGAGCTGGTCGTCTCCATCACCTCCTCGTCTGAGATGAACTTCTTAAGAACATGAACATCAACCTCGGCCATATCCATTACCCACTGAATTTCCAAACGGGTGACTAAGCGACAGGTATCCACAGAGTTTTCAACCTTGTCTGTCAGTTGAAAGCTCGACCGAGTTCTGGGTCTGCGAGAGGTGGCCCCTCGACCATGACTGGAAGAGATGCCCTGATCCATGTCAAAGGAGTTGGAGAATTAGAACGCAAGATTCAGGAGCGAGAAGGGTGAGGAAGTTCCCACCGCAGAGTGCAGTAGGAAAGATGTGGAGGGACAAGAGAGATAAACAATATTGCAACCAAAAGGGGACACAGATAACATAGCCATCCAACGCCAAGGACCATAAGTGGAGAATGCTCCCATGATTAGCATAGATATGGGTCGTATCCACCATCAAACTCATTTTCTTCGCCACCTTACCAAACTTCATGCGAAGGACAGGGGGATCGAGCTGGTAAGGAGCGTGCAGAGTCATGACATGAATGCAAGGACAGGGGAACACAAGTGTGAGGGAGAGACAACTGCGGGGGGTATTAAACTGCATGAGGAGGCGAGGTGGATGACAAAGGTTGTTGGTATGTGTCGATAGATCTGGAGGCCAGGTGGGTGGGGGGGTCAAGGGCCCACCGACGCTTTGATTTCATTCCTGACACCCCATATGAGGGATTTTTTTCAAATATTTAAAAAATGAATTTTCAAAATTAATCATTTTATTGATAAATCAATAAAAAAATTTACTTGAATTTAATTGAAATTTCAACTTTTCCTTCTTCTTATTCATGGAGTATCTCATATATATATATATAATTCAATGCTTTCTCTTGTATTCATGGATTTCTTATGGGAAGAGTCCCTATGAAATCTACAAGTAACTAAAAGTTTTCAACTATTTTTGTTTTATTATAGGTATTATTAACACGATCAAAATGAAAAATGAAAGTTATGATAATTAAATCCAAAAAAATCACTTATGTTAATAATCATATATAACAACAATATTTTGGAAGAAATGACTTCATACAAAAAGTAGATACATATTATACAAAAACAAGATAAACAACATGAAAGACAAGAAGCTAAGGAGAAAATGATAGATAAATATTTTTTTAAAATGTATAGTTTAATAATTTTATTCCACATCAATGTTAATAGTCTTTTCTCCACAACCATACATAAAAAAAAATCAAATTACATTATTAAAATATATATATATAAAAAAAAACTCAAACTTATCATAAAATTTCCAAACTATAAATTTTACAATTTTAAAAATTATTTACCTATCACTATACACTATATTTGGCCTTATATTTATTTTAAAAATATTAATATTGAATTATCCATAGATTTCAAACTCGAAATTTACTCATAAAATATTCGAAAAAAATATATGAAAATAACCTATACTATATTAATATGAACAAATAAAAACATGAACCATTCAAATTTTAAAACTTCCAACACAATTTTCTTTCAAAAACATAATTTGATAAAACAGTTAACCTAAATTCCATTTTATAATTGTTTCAATATAAAGATTACTTTATCAAAAGGGATTATGTGCAATAATAGTTAATAAACTATTAAATATAATTACGTATGTAAGTATCATTTCAAATTAAAATTTTAAGAAGTTTCTTCTGTTATAAAGTTTTATGTTTTAATATTGTAAGATGATTAGTTTTAAGAAGTTTAATATGTTATAAAGTTAGATGTTTTAATATTGTAAGATAATTATAATTAGTATTGAAATTTTATATTTAATTTTTTTTATATGTAGTTGTGGAGAGGAAATATTTTTTTTTGTATATATATATATA
>JASDQU010030563.1:5989-16720 GCA_032191745.1 Picea mariana | reverse complement strand
GCAGGTTTTTAACCATTGAAGTTTCAGGAAGCTCCAGGGAGCTTGAAGCCCTCATTGATTGAGGTCATGTTTTGGTGAGTCCAAGTTTGTTTTCTGTGACTGAATAGTCATTTTTGGCTAATTGTTATGCTTTGAACACATTGGGACAGGTTTCAGAGGCTTTTGAGGACTTTTACAGGTGTTTTTGCCAAAGAGAAGCTCAGGGAAGCTTAAGGGCACATGTAGAAGAGGTCATGCCCGGATGAGCCATGATCCGTTTTCAAAGTTTTATTAGTCATTTTTGGGGTTTTTATGTATTATGATCCCAATGGTACAATCTGTTTTTCCGTTGGAGTTGAGCAGTAGCTTGTAAAAGAATCTTTGAGAAATTAATCCAAGAGAGCCAAGTCCATTGATGGAGGCTCAAGGAGATGTAGCCCGGAGAGGGGTGAACTCCTTTATCATCTTGTTATTGTTGTGAGTTTGATGGTTTATTTGCTGCAAGTTATGATGTTGTGTATTTATTTAAAGCACATATTTAACCATTTAAAAGAACATTTCCTCACACATGAACATTTAAAAGAAGATGCATAAACTTGGCACATAATCTATCTTGCATTTTTTAACACATGAAGCAAGGTCCTGTAAAGTTTATTTTCATGAAGTAGAGGGTGCTTGCATAACATAACAAGTCAGCCTTCTATTTTCAGATCACATAAGAACCAAAATAGGATAAATTCCTTGTCTAAGGCCTCCAGAGAGCGAGTGGATACATTTGAAGATACTGAAAATGAATTGGTAAATCACTTTCAACATCTTCTAACTAAACCAATAGGAGATAGAGAAGTAGCTACTCAAAAGATAATTGGAAGTGTCCCAATATTAATTACTCATGAGCATAATCATTTCTTGATGAGCCCGACAACTATGGAAGAAGTAGAAAAGACCGTGGAAGAGATGGCTTTAGGGAAAGCTCTTGGACCGGATGGGTTCACAACTGATTTTTTTCACAAGTGTTGGAAGATAATAGGGAAAGATATATGGGAAGTGGTGGAAAAGTCCAGATCTTTTGAGTCCATGCTTAAATCCCTCAATGTTACCTTCATAGCCTTAATCTCGAAGGAAAAGGAGGCTAACAAAGCTGATAAATTCAAACTAATAGCTTTATGCAATGTAATTTAAAAGATTGTTTCTAAAGTCGTCACTAATAGACTCAAACTTTTGCTCAAAAATATCATTTCTCTGGAGCAGGGGGGTTTGTTTAAGGGAATCAAAATCTTATGGTATAAGTGTTGTTCATGAAATTGTGCACTCGATGTAGACATCCAAGAAGGAATTTATGTTAATAAAACTGGATATGTCAAAGGCTTATGACTATATTAGCTATAGGTTCCTCCATAAAATGTTGGAGGCCTTTGGGTTTGGAGAGGAGTGGATTCAATGGATTATGGGCCTCATTTCGCCTTCCTTCTTTTCAATCTTAGTTAACGTCTCCCCCTCCAAAACCTTTAATCCTTTGAGGGGTATTAGACAGGGAGATTCCATGTCCCCCTACCTCCATATAATTTTAGCGAATGGTCTAGGGAGACTTATCCATAATGCTCTGTCGGAAAAGAAATTACAAGGGATAAATCTCTAGACATGTATTGACCTTGTTTCTCACCTATAGTTTGTGGATGAAAACCTCCTTATGGGAGATCCAACTATAAAGGAAGCCAAAGATAGAAAATCCCTTCTTGACACTTACAAGGAAGCCTCAGGCATGATCATAAACTTGGCTAAGTCTCAAATCTTTTTCTTTAATACTCGTTTAGTAGTCCAAAGAAACATAGCCACGATATTGGGATGTCAATGAGCCTAGCTCCCTTCTAAATATTTGGGATCCCCATTGTTAGACAAAACCATTTGAAATTTCTTTTGGCAAGAGCTATTGGAGAAATTAGAAGCTAAGCTGGCCAAATGGACCCATCGTTATCTCACACTCCTGGGAAGGATCATGATAATAAAATCAGTTCTATGTTATATGCCCCTATATCTCTTCTTGGTTCTGTTCGCTCCCAAATGGGTTCTAAAAATATTAGAAACTTTCAAAGGACCTTCCTTTGGGGGGGAGCCACCAAAGAAAAAAAGCGGGCCCTAGTAGCTTGGGATAAGTTATGTGGGCCAAAATCCCATGGTGGAGTGGGCATCAAAGACCCTTTATAGGTAGGGCAAGGCTTGGCAACTAAACTTTGGTGTCATTGGGTTAAACATCCAGACGCTCTATGGGAACTAATTTGGAATATAAATTATGCTTCGGAGATAGAAAAACAAGAACTGATTAGGATGGAAGGCACCAGAATGGGCTCCCTCATCTGGAAAAATTCTTGCTAAAATAGAGAGTTAGTCCAGAGAGAAAGCCTCTGGGAGGTTCATGATGGCAGGTCGACCCTTTTTGGGAGCATGCATGGGAACAATTGCCTACCATGTCTGAAATAGAAAGTTTAGATCGAACAGGAACAACAATGAAGGACCAAGGGTTGAATCATGTTCACTAGTATTGGAGAGAGAGAGGTAATCCTTAGAGGAGGAGACAGAAAGAGTCTGGAGAAAGCTAACAGAATGGCCAATTGACTTGAAAAATGAAGATAAAGAGTTTATAGAAGAGGAGATAATGCGTCGGCAAATTAGAGTCAGAAACAACCCAGATATTTTATGTTGGGGGAACAAAGGGAAGGAAATTTTAAAGTCAAAAATGTGTTCCTCCTGTTCATAGGATTTTCAGAAGCAGAATGGAAGAAAGATTAGAAACGTATCTGGAAACCTGGGATATGACCAAAAATCAGGACCTTTCTATGGTTGGATCTGTAGATAAAAGTGTTAACTTAGGATAAACTTTGTAAGCGAGGATATGAAGGCCCATCCATCTGCTTTCTCTGTAGAGAGGATGAAGAATATCTAACTCATATTCTTTGTAAATGTCGATAAGTGGCATTCATATGGGTCAAAGGTGTTGAGACCTTTTGTTGATCCAGGAGGATCCAAGAATGCTCATAGAGGTCTAGGAGGATCTAGAACACTCATAGAGGTCCAGGAGGATCCATAAAATATCAACATTTGACTATCTCAAATGCTCTTGAAAACTACATCATTGTGTAGAGCTCGGCAATAGCTTTCCAACGGCGTCAAAATCACCTCAAACTAAGCTCATATGAAAAAGTTATAGTTGGTCAAAGTTTAGATCAAACAGGGCAAGAGTCAAAGTCAAGGTGACACGTGTCACCACTGGAAGGGTGACATGTGTCCTCTCTATATAGTAGGATGACATTAGCATGACATAGAGTGATGTCAACAAGGTGACGTGGCAGCACGACAACATGCCACATGTCACCCGAAAATGGACTTTTCAGGGGTCCATTTGGACCAATAAAATTTGACACGTGTCATACGTACGATGATGTGTCATCCATACAATGACGTGTCAATTGTATGATGATGTGGCAAGGTACAATAGGTAGACAAGTGGACCAATGGGCGACTAACAAGTGGCAGTTCGTAAGTATAGGTGGTAGATAGGTCATCACCGACGTGGCATGGGTCATACAGTTGACCAATGATAAGCCGCCATGTTGGCTAGTCAAATGGCACCATGTGGCACCTTCCACAAGGCCAAGTTTCCCAGGGGATCGAAAAATATGCCCCAAGGGGGGGCAGATCGAATGCATATGGTTTTAACCATATAACAAACATACTATAAATAGGAGTCTGTGGGGCTTGAACCCCGGACCTCCTATTATATACAATGACTTAACAAAACTCCACTAACCAACATTCCACCAACTTTAGTTGGTTACAACTACACAATAAATAATATTTAAAGTGGTAGTGTGGAATCTGGACGAAGGTTAGGATTTGGTTCCGACCTAAGGCCTATATATGGGCACAGTTCCGAAGGAGATTGACACACATCCCAATGATGGTGCAGAGCCCAATGTTGGCATAGAGCCCGAGGATGTATAGACGCATTGTATTGAGTGCAGAGAGAAGCTAAGTTTATGTGTTGTCTCGATTTGCATGTCAAGAGGTACTTTGTCCAAACATAGTCAACTTTATACTAATGTTTCTCATTTTTCTGAGAGGAGTTCAATGGTGATGTTATTTTTTGTGCTAAGAGGTCATTTGTAAAAGTCTTAGTTCATATTGTCATTAACAAGTACCATAGTGCATCATTTGGCATGTAAAGAGGGTGAAATTGAGACAGTACAGAATATAGTCGACTTTATACTCATTTTTCTCAGAATTTCGCAAGGAATTCAATGGTAAACTCTATATTTGAGTTTGAGCAGTGGAATTGGAGAGTGACTTCAAAATTGTCTTTGTAATTCCATATTGTAATGTAATTTGACGTTTTGAGATTATGAGAAGTAGTCTCACTATTTGAAGGGAAGTTGGGAATGAAGTGAAATATGTCATCAATATTGTATAACTTGAGTTCTTTTATTTTTTGTTTTGTTTTCTCATAATTCTTCAAATTAATCATCAGTTTATGAGATTAACGATAAGCACAACATCATTTTTCTGCAAACCACCACAATATGATCAAGAATTATTTTGAATCAAGTTAGATGTTATATGTATATTTTAAAGAAATAAGTGTGTCTAAGGATTTTCGGATCAAGTGGTATTAGAGCTAGTTTTGACGTGTATTTGCAAGTTGTTGATGTGGCGAGGTCCGAGACTTAAGTTGGTGAAGGTTTTGAAGACTCTTGTTGAGAGGACAAAATGAGTAAATATCTCATGAATTTAAGGCTACAGAAAGACATTAACCGACATATTCAGAATGAGAATTATGAATTAAGGATGAAACTGCAAACTCTCAACGAAGAGAAGTAGAAGTTGCAAGATTGGTTGATATGTCATGAGGAATTGCATAGAGGTATCTTTCATGAGTTGGAAAGGAAATTGCATACCAAGGATCGAGTATTGGCACCATTAGTATCAATCCATGAATACTGTCAAGTAGAGAATGTAAAGCCTCTGATGCAAGAGAAACTAACTCCTTCAAAGGGCATGATGGAGAAGGATGATTCTTCATATTATTCTTTTTCCCATCAAGATGGAGAATGCTTGAGGATGGTTGAAGCAAGGAGAACTTCATATTAAGAGGTCCTTAATAAGAAATTAGTCTTACCTTCTAGTCCAGAGAAAGGTAACAAATGTAAGACATCTCCAAAGAAAGATGTACATTCTAAAGAGGGAATGAAGATGTTTCCTACTAGTAAATGGTCTATGTATCCAAGTGCTTCTTGTGGAACTAGTAAGCAATTAATATGGATAAATGTTGAAGAAGACATCCCATGCAAGAAATTACGTCCAAGAAGAAGGTTAAAGGTAAAGGTCATTTCTCAAAACAAAGGAAAAGGGGGAATGACAAGAAGGGATCATGGTTCCAAGAAGGGAACAAGACACTCTACTCATATTGTGGTAAGAGTGGACATCAAATTGAGAAGTTTTGGACACTTTATCCACACTTATATCTGGAGCAGAAACAGAAATATGTAAAGGAACTTGCAAGAAGACAAGAAGCAACCCTAGACGAAGCTAATAATCTTGCTAAAATATTTGAGAAAGAATACTTCTTAATGGTTGGTCTTAACATAGTGATATATGAAGACATAAAGGAATGGTTTGTGGATAGTGGCTCGTCTCACCACATGACCAGGATGAAATCAATATTCCTAACGTTCTCATAGATCAACACAGATTGATATGTAGGATCTAGAACTAACACCAAACAAGCAATAAAAGGGTATGGATATGTAAGATTCCAGCTCGAGTCAGGAGGATTTATGGGAATAGAGAATATGTTATATGTTCCATATTTGAAAGTTAACCYACTCTCAATTGTGTCTTTTGAAGATGAAGGRTACGCAGTCACAATCCAGAATGGTCAGGTATTTGTGTATTCAAGGGAAGTTACTCAAGACACAACAATAGTGTTTGGTGTTCGCAATGAGAGGTTATATAGGTTATTGGGAAGACCTATAATCTGGTCTAGTGGTTTCTTGGATTCAACATCAGATTMTGCATCAAATTCAATGTYAGATTTAGCATCAGCATCAGAGGCATTGTCAGAGATAGGAATTTGTGAGACTCCTTCYAGTACTAAGGGGRGGATGAGTCCATAAATAAACTATCCATCATTGTAAATATGTATATTTGTAAATTGCAAGCTAATATGCAAATGTAGATACCTCCTAAGTCTATTTCTAATGTTGTCTTAGAAGCCTTGTAAGCCACTCATTGTAGATTATAAGAGTGAGAGGAATTCTATAAAATTTCTATATAGCCACCTTATATGTTGATAAGAGTGAGAGGAATTATGTAAGATAATTTMTATATAGCCACCTTATATGTTGTTAAGAGTGAGAAGAATTTTGTAAAAGGATTTCTATATAGCCACCTTACATATTGTTTAAAGTGAAAGGAACCTTGTAAAAGGGTTTCTATATAGTCGCTTTGTTATAGGAGTGAGAGGGATCTTATAAAGATTTCTAAGACTTTGTAAAAAAATACAGACAATTGTATTGTCTTGTTATCAGCTAAAGTACTACATATGGATCAAATTGTCTAAGTCAACATTCTTATTCTGAAGTATCGAAGGTGAAGGAATAGAAGGATGCAGGCAGTTGGAACATGTAGATCAAAAGCAAGAAAAGCATCGAAGCTATATAAATCTTTCTAGAGTTGGTAAAGGAGAAATAATATTCTTTGTAATAGAATGCATGCTATAGGAATATTCAATATATTATGTCATGTTCATGTAGATGTATACCTTGGGCAGAAGCAGTTCAGAAAATACATGTAGAATTATTTTCAAGGCAGGAGAAAGACAACGAACAGGGAATTCATTCAGAGACTCCTACAGAATCATCTGCAGTATAGGAATAGAGAGTCCAAAAGGGAAAGGCATATATCATCATTCGACATGGTTTCATATTGGCCAATATAGACTATCTTCAGCAGAAAGGGGATGGGAGCGGATGTTGAAATACAAGATTTGGATTCAAATATTGTAGAGATTCAGTGAGCGGACTTTTGTTATGAAGAAATTTATGAGCCAGAACTGGAGCTATATCTATATTATCCAGTGCCAAAGATCCAGAGTCAAATCCATATTCCAGCGAAGTAGAAAGAAGTTCATTGATCTAATATCTAAGATCTAAGTTCTAAGATGAAGACTTAGTCCCAGAATATTCGGTAAGGTGGAAGAGTGAAGAAGCATCATCATCACTAACTTACTAGATAAGAGAGTTACGGTAAGATAGAAGAGTGAGTAAGAGTTATCATCACTAAGTTGTTGAAATATTCATACTTTTGGAGGACCAAAATTTCTTCAGTGGGAAGGTGTGATCCAGGAGGATCCAGGAACGCTCATAGAGGTCTAGGAGGATCTAGAACGCTCACAAAGGTCCAGGAGGATCCATAAAAGATAAAAATTTGACCATCCCAAATGATCTTGAAAACTACATCGGTGTGTAGTGCTCGTTGATATCTTTCCAACAGCGTAAAAATCACCTCAAACAGAGCTCGTATGCAAAAGTCATAGCCGGTCAAAGTTCAAGTGAAACATGGCAACAGTCAAAGTCAAGGTGAAATGTGTCACCACTGGAAGGGTGACACGTGTCCTCTTTGTACAGCAGGATGATGTCAACATGATGTAGAGTGACATGGCATCACGACAGTGTGCCACATGTCAACTGAAAATGGACTTTTCAAGGGTCCAATTGGACCAATACAATTTTGAGACGTATCATTCTTACGATGACATATCGGATGGCGTGGCAAGGTACAGTAGGAAAATAGGTGGACCAATGGGCGACTGACAAGTGGAAGTACATATGTACATGTGGAAGACACATCATTATCGATGTGGCAAGGGTCATACAGTCAACCAATGACAATATGCCATGTGGGCCAGTCAAATGGTGCCATGTGGCACATTCTAGAAGGCCAAGTTGGCCTGGGGATCAAAAAATGTGCGCCATGGGGAGCAGATCGAATGCATATTGTTTTAACTATACAAAAAATATACTATATACAGGATTTTGCAGGGCTTGAACCTCGAACCTTCTATTATATCCAACAACTTAACAAAACTCCGCTAACTAACAATCTGCCAACTTTATTTGGTTACAACTACACAATAAATATTATTAAAAGTGGTAGTGTGGAATCTAGACAGAGGTTAGGATTTGGTTCCAACCTAAGGCCTATATATGGGCATGGATCCAAAGGAGCTCGAAACATCTCCCAATGCTGGTGTAGAGCTCAAATTTTTGCATGGATCCCGAGGATGTACAGATGCATTGTATTGCGTGCAGAGAGAAGCTAAGTTTATGTGTTGTCTTGATTTCCATGTCGGGAGGTACCTTGTCCAAACATAGTCAAATTTACACTCATTTTTCTTGTTTTTCCGAGAGGAGTTCAATGGTGTTGTTATTTTTGTGCTAATAGGTCATTTGTAAAAGTCTTAGTCCATATTTCCATTAATGAGCGCCATAGTGCATCGTTTCGTGTGAAAAGAGGGTGAAATTGAGCTAGTCCAGAATATGGTCGACTTTATACTCATTTTTCTCATAATTTTGCAAGGAATTCAATGGTAAACTCTATATTTGAGCTTGAGTAGTGGAATTTGAGAGTGACTTCGAAATTGGCTTTGTAAGTCCATATTGTAATGTAATTTGACATTTTGAGATTATGAGAAGCAGTCTCATTGTTTGAAGGGAACTTGGGAATGAAGTAAAATATGTCATCAACATTGTATAAACTGATTTCTTTTATTTTCTATTGTGTTATCTCTTAATTATTCAAATTAATCATTAGTTTATGAGATTTTGGATAAGAATCACAACATCATTTTTCTGCAAATCGCCTCAATACAATCAATAATTATTTTGAATCAGGTTAGATGCTATATGTATATTTTAAAGGAATAAGTGTATATAAGGATTTTAGGATCATTTATCACTTTGGTAGAGTAAAAAATGATACTTCACGAACCATCATGAAATGGCCTCGGGACCCTTTCCACAATTCTATCTTAAATAGAGCCTAGGAGATCTTCCTAGGAATTTTTATGTGGAACCTATAGAAAGAACGAAATAGAAGAATATTTAAACAAATTCACTTTCCTATCCAACAAATTTGGGGGGAAAATCCAGGACAATTGGCAAGAATAAATAGCTTCTTGTACCTGGTCTAAAGAAGATATAAGCCTCAACGCGAAGGAGGAACTCATCTTCAACGACTGGAGACTCGAGCAAGCATACCACCATGCAAACAAAGCTCCCAATCACAATAGGAATAACTCTATTCAAACTTGGTCACCTCCAAAGGATGGAGTAGTAAAACTAAACTTCTATGGGGCATTGAAAGACAACCTTGGGAGGTCAGGGGCTGAAGGGGTTCTTAGGAATTCAAATGGCATGATTCTAGCCATGATTGCCACTAATTTGGTCCACAATACCAACAATGGGGCAGAGCTTGAGGGACTCTTTTGAGGGCTTACCGTGGCTAGATCGAAGGGAATAAAGACTTTGGTTACAGAGTCTGATTCTCTCCTAATAATCTCAACTCTCAAGCCTTTGATAGATGGTTTAGACCTGGAAAATCTCTCAAAAAACTGGAGACTCTCCTATGGTTGGACTCAAATCATTGAAATAATCACGAGCTTCTCAGTGATCATCCTAGCTCAGGTGAGGAGAAGTGCAAACACAATGGCATATTTTTTGGCCAACGTAGGATTCAAGCAGAGAAATCATCTCACCATGTGGACTTTAGGGGACCCCACTAATATTCCCATGTGGAAAGAATCCACAAAGATAAGCTTGAGGGACACTAGGCCCCTGGATGGAGTGTCAAACGTCGGGAGCAAGTTCTCCACCTAGAGGCCTAACAAGACGACAGTGCCATCTAGATCGACAAAGGACTTAGAAGAAGAACCATGATGAGATCTTCATCATTCGCCGGGAGGTCAAGGTACTGATAGAGGAATTATCGAACATCGTATTGATAGTGCCACCCTTAAGAATTGATAACTCTTGTAGTACATGTGGTTACTCGTTGGGACAGATGGTTTCACTCAGTGTCATGGTAGTTGTACGATGGGATATGATCGAAAGAGGAAATAAATGGCGAAGGTGGATGGTAGAGAGCCAAAATTGGAACTCGGAGAGCATAATGAAGAGCAGTTATGGGAATATGCATGGGAGTACTATGATGGCTGCAAACTATAGAAGGAAACAAATTCAAGTAGGGAGAGGGGAAGGGATTAAGTATTTCAAGCTAAGAAGGATTTGTAATGGCTCACAGTTAGCATTTCTGAGTGAGGTTGATTTCCTCGGTTGGAGATCTAAATCTGAAATCCAAAAACTTTGGGACTAGGTCTGAGAATTGAAACCTAATAAATTATCCCCATGGTCATTTCCTTTGTTAAGGTTCAAGGGGATATTCTCAATGGGGCATAGAGACACACAGGATACAAGCCAACTCCGGCGGTATTGGAAGTGTCAGGTGAGAAAAGTTTGGTGGTTGAATCTTCGTTAGCAATCAATTAGCAAGGTAAGCAGGGGGAAAGAAGGTTCTCGACATACTTCGGTTAAGTCTAAAAAGTGGTTTCGAATGGCCCACATTGGTGTGCGAGGAAGTAGTCAAAAAGGTAAGCAATGGGAGGCTTCCTCCTCCCAAGGTCCGTCCAATTGTACCAAGGCT
>JASDQU010030559.1:3275-13825 GCA_032191745.1 Picea mariana | reverse complement strand
CATTTCCCAGCAATTATTGTTTCAGGTCCCGACAACAGAACCATTTGTTGACATAGGGGAAGACCCAGGTGTTGAGTGCTCAACACACCCTAAAAGTTCGGTGATGACATCCTTTTGGGTACCACCTTGTATTCTACCTTCGATCATTTTCACCATGGTTTGAGACTAATAACCACCTTATCTGTTATGTTTCATATCCGAGTTTCTCTTGAGCATGTTGAGAATCATCTTGAGAAACACCACAACCGATCAAGGAACAAGAAACCCAGATTTCTCCCGACTTACTTGAGATGTTTGGCATCAGTGAAAGATTAAGATAGAAAAAATTGTATGGGAAGTCAAAGTAGCCAAGTGTCGACATTCTTTGGCGTCGACCGATAAGAGCATCTCTTTGCGATTATGGCCTCCAAAAAGATTTTTCCAAAGGCCGATTATTTCGGCTTCGGTAGAAATGTGCAATTGTAAGCACCACTCATAGATAAAAGCAACACTGTCGACCGCCAAACTCCCGAAACAAGTTCGGTATCGACGATTGTGACCTCTAATATTTTCTAAAAAAAAAACTCTCGGTACAAGTGAAATTCCAAGCATGACTGTTATCTACTAGCCGAATATCTTTTCGTGATTAAGTTTTTTTTTTTTAAATAACCAAAATTGATAATCCCACGGAGGTAGTAATGGATATTGAAGTTTTACAAAGAAAAAAATTAACAAACTCACGACATAATACCAATGATTCCACAAGACCTATCATTTTACGCAAAATATTTAAAGAAGAATACATTTTTTATTCACAACATGATACTTTAAAATTTTTACTTTATATACAATCAAAAAGAGAAAAGAAAAAACCTCTTCCAGGCTTAGTTACATACAAATAGATAGCCCCTACGATTCGGCCAACCTGCCCAGTCACCATGAGATTACAAAATTTTACAAAGAAGAAATACAAAGAGGTGTTAAGCCACACTTCCAGGAATACAAGATGACAACCCGCTAACTANTTTTACCGCCAACTGACGCCGTAGTTCCCTGTTCTCTTGGTAAATCTCGACTATTGCAATTTGAGCTTGCTCTAGTTGTTGAGTGGATTTTTCGATGGAAGCTCTCAGCTCTTCGGTCCTCCCCTTTCTTCTTCTACCTCCTTTGTCAGTAGTCCCGACCAACTCCAAATGATTGGTAGGAATTACAGACTCCTCAAGGGTTGGATGCTCACTCAGTTCGGCCTTGGTGCAGTCCCCCTCTCCTTCCTGGGTTTTCTTCTTAAGCCTTCCTCTTCTCTGTGGTGTCGGTCCCAAAGAAGGCACAGTCTCCAAATTATTTCTCCTGGACGTATCTGCGACCACCCAAGCCCGTATGTAGACGCTGAAACTGCCTTCGTGTAGATAGTTATACCTCTCGAAGCCCACAGGAAGGAGTCCTAGGTGCGCTGAGGCTGAGACCTCGCACTCTGGCTGCCTCGCGGACCTCGTCCCGTATTTGAAAGAGATCCCATAATTGAAAAGCATAAGAGGCTCAAGGCATCCGCAGTTGGCAAAGGATTACNAACTCCATGATCTTGTCTTGTGATTCCCTAAGTTGTCTATGCATAAAAATGGTGCTCCTAGTGTAACCTTGCGACAATGGTATCCTCTGGGTTTTTACCGCCAACTGACGCCGCAGTTCCCTGTTCTCTTGGTAAATCTTGACTATTGCAATTTGAGCTTGCTCTAGTTGTTGAGTGGATTTTTCGATGGAAGCTCTCAGCTCTTCGGTCCTCCCCTTTCTTCTTCTACCTCCTTTGTCAGCAGTCCCGACCAACTCCAAATGATTGGTAGGCATTACAGACTCCTCAAGGGTTGGATGCTCACTTAGTTTGGCCTTGGTGCGGTCCCCCTCTCCTTCCTGGGTTTTCTTCTTAAGCCTTCCTCTTCTCTGTGGTGTCGGTCCCGAAGAAGGCACAGTCTCCAAATTATTTCTCCTGGACGTATCTGCGACCACCCAAGCCCGTATGTAGACGTTGAAACTGCCTTCGGGTAGATAGTTATACCTCTCGAAGCCCACAGGAAGGAGTCCTAGGTGCGCTG
Organism: Picea mariana; assembly: GCA_032191745.1. NCBI lineage: Eukaryota > Viridiplantae > Streptophyta > Pinopsida > Pinales > Pinaceae > Picea > Picea mariana. The sequence continues at coordinate 11,759 of JASDQU010030559.1, read as the reverse complement.
AGGCTGAGACCTCACACTCTGGCTGCCTCGCGGACCTCGTCCTGTATTTGAAAGAGATCCCATAATTGAAAAGCATAAGAGGCTCAAGGCATCCGCAGTTGGAAAAGGATTACTCAATTGGATTTCACCAAGACGAACTTACCAAACCATTTCCCCAGGGAATATGAATTTGGCGTATAAGAGGGATTGCTCGCAAAAATCCTGGTTTTATAGGGAAATCGAAGAGCGACACTAGGCTCTCCAGCATAATGCCCGAGCCTCGCGACATGATTTTTAAAACTTTTCGACACGCCGCAACTACTTGACGGATGCAATCCAGAACATGAAAGCACCGTCGATTAGGGTTGTAGGAAAGTGTGCAGTATGATCCTTTCGATCCTTTTTTAACTTCCGAACTTCCATTATTTATAAATGATGCTTGGCACGCTTGGTGGTATGAATTATGAAGGCATTTAACAACCTTCTTTGTATGATATACGACCTCTCGAGAGCACACATGTACATAATTTTTCCTCGACGCCCCTTTTTTCCCAAAGATCAAGTAATTACTGTGATAATTATACATTCATGACTATCATACTTGATTAGCCACACTTCAGCATGTTGAGGTGTTCATTTATACCAAAGAGGAGCGATGACTTTCAAGTCACTCCAAGGAAGCGTTTGGGATCACGTAAGTATTAAAAAATGAATGGGACTAGCAAGCTGCATAGGTATGTGTTGACCTGTTGTTTATTTATGTCAGATCATGGGTNTGTATGATATACGACCTCTCGAGAGCACACATGTACATAATTTTTCCTCGACGCCCCTTTTTTCCCAAAGATCAAGTAATTATTGTGATAATTATACATTCATGATTATCATACTTGATTAGCCACACTACACCATGTTGAGGTGTTCATTTATACCAAAGAGGAGAGATGACTTTCAAGTCACTCCAAGGAAGCGTTTGGGATCACGTAAGTATTAAAAAACGAATGGGACTAGCAAGCTGCATAGGTATGTGTTGACCTGTTGTTTATTTATGTCAGATCATGGGTTGATTGATCGCTAAACTACTGTTGTTTAATCGCAGGAAAAATCTTCCCGATCACTGACCAGAGTCTGTCTTGTGATCCCACCGAAGAACTGAAAGAATCACCGAAGCAACGAAGTAGGTTGAGATTTCGATTTTGACATATCGATATTAATCGACCTAAGCAGAATGATCAATTTGTGCTACGAAAAAGATGTGTCATGAGCCAAAGAATGTGAAAAGTTCACCAATGCAAAGCCCGAGCAAGTACAACAGTTCACAGGACATCCAATCAAAGCCAGAACTATACTTCAGAATTTGAACTTCAACCTCGAAAAATATCAGGCACACGCAGAAGACATCAAGGGAATCTATGTGGATCCAATGGAACAATACAGGCTCCCATGGGCCCAGACTTGTGAAGATTTGTTCATCAATTGGTTGGAATATGAAAGGAGCCATCCTTTCAAAGAAATATCCTGGGTGGACTAATCAAGAAACTGTTATGAGATAATGCCACATGGAAACTTTTGTTTGGTTCAAACTGTACTTAGCCATTAAACTTCGGTTAAGCTTGAGATTATAAATAAAGGCCTCGACCAATTAAAAAAGGGTCGATGGTTTGTTGTAAGAACTATTTTCTTTCTAGCTGTTGAGAATTATTTTGAAGCTGCTATGAATTTAGAAGTCCTTCTGGACCAAAGACGAACTATTTTCATCAAATGTATGTGATTGGAGTTGGAGAAGAATTACTTCCTTTCCTGTTCCATGAATGTTGCAGTAAATGAGTAAGAGCAATTAATTTTGTTGTCAAGTTATATGGTGCAATGTTTTAATGTTCCTTTCTTTAAATGATGAAAGTAAATCATTGTGCTTCTATGTGATGAATGTCTTGGTAGATGAATTATTTTTCTAACTGTGACATTGATTACAGTTGTATTTCTTTATCTATGCTAAATAATTTACCTCAACTATGTGATGAATGTCTCGGTAGATGAATTATTTTTCTTACCCTGATCTTGATCACATATGCATTTTCTCTCTGTTAAGTAGCTTTCTCAGACAACAGTTAGATGCTCTTTCGGTTAAAGTATTATTACTAATCCCCTTTGGCATAGGATCGTTGTTTGGATGTTCGAGTAGTGGGTTATCCCAAGTTCGACCCCTTCCCAATGGTTAAATTTTTTTTCCTATCTTGTTCAAGTTGGTTTATACTGGCTTGCATCTCTTGTACTTGCCTCACCTAAGAGAAAATATTATAAAAATTGTCTTAGCCGAAGGAAAATATTTCACCAGAAAACACAAAATCTCATTGATAATTTGGCAAGATTGTAAGATTTGGAGAACCATTCCACTCCAAACATTGCAGAGTCTAATTGGGCCTTGGTGGAGGGTTTGGTTCCTGCTGTTGAATCATGGGATTTAAGCCCCATCAATAGAAATGGCGCTAGAAGGAGGGCCTACAAATGAATGGCTGAATATGTAAGTTACATGATATTTCAAACAACTTGTAGATTCATAACGACCCACATGCATGGCTAGTCATCCAACCGACAGCCCACCTTTATCGAGTACTCCCGAAGCGGATAACTCACCCCACTCCGAGGAAGGACATATTCACCCTGAAATACCTTACACCTTCCCTCTCAAGGAACTGAACCAGTTCAGAAGGATTACCAGATCCTACGCCTGACAAATCGGTGTGTTTCCCTTCACCCCCATCCTCCCTCGAAGAAAACAACAAAGCAGAATAGTAGTCAGCACTCTCGATGAATTTTTAGTACACTCCATCGAAGACTTAATAGACTTCATGATCACCGAAATCCAAGATCCTCTTGACCTCATGCCCGAGACGCTAGTCGGCAACATCTCTGAACCTTACGATCTTTCAGAAGAGGAAGAGCCTGACTCTGGCCTCGAAGAAATGGAAGAGAGCAACGATCGATAAGAAGAGAGGGAAGTTCCACTACAATACAACCAACCCTAGTTGGTCAGGGACGTCGTGGTTGTCCCTCGATGGGTACACAATCTCCCTCGGCACCCGAAAAATTTTCTCCCCATGTATGATTTGGAAACCTTAGGATCGCCCGAAGATCATATCAAGAAGTTCATACTTGCAATCAGGCTTATGAACATTCAACATGAAGACATGGTATGCAGACTTTTCACCTACACATTTGAGAACTCAGCTTCCACTTGGTATTTTAACTTGCCAGTAGGATCCATAACCAGCTAGACTAAGTTCCAAAAGGACTTCCTAGACAAATTTGCCAAAGAAACTACCACGGGAGCCCTTATGGCCGAATTATGTGCAGCCACCATGACCCCAAAGGAAAGGGTCAAAGATTTCAATAAAATATTCACAACTATCCTAAACAAATTCCAGCCCCCGATGAAACTGGATCAAGAGTTGCAAATCGAGGTCTACGCCAACACGCTTTTGGCCCCTATTTCCATGTTCGTTAAAAGAGCCTCTAAGAAAACCCTCGCGAAGAATTTCGAAGAGGCCAAGATGATAGAGTTCCATATGAAAGGGTGTAAACAAGGCTAGGCATTTCTGATGAGAAAAGAGAACCAGCCCCCTCCCAGGAGAGGACTCCTATTGACTAGACCGTTGGGGAAGCCGGCTGAACCAACTCTCGATAAGGGTAATGGAGATATAGAAGACCTGCAACGCATGATCAAGAAAATATAAAATGAGATTATAGAGATGAAAATAAATGTGAGTGAGGGAAACTAAGGCCAAAGACCCTATAAGCCTTTCTTTAAAAGAAACCAACCTTTCAAAGCAATTGAACCTCCCMCAACCAACCTAAACATTGACTTAGGGAATGTCGCATCTGACTCTTTCTATACATACCACCAGGAGAACCACTCAGAAATGGAATGTCCTCAGTGGGTCCATGCCATGAATTTAATGGCCAATCGCTTTCTGGGTGAACCATCTAGCAGTTCAACCTTTAACATTGTTGATCAAGAAGCGGCTGACCCACCAAAAGACACGACCATGGTGATATGGGATCCTGATGTGATCATGTCTTTGGATGATTAGTTTAAACCTCAGGAACCACCCACAAAGATATCGGCGATACAAACACATAGCAAAGGTCAACCCAGCCCAAGAGATACCGATGCCACTCGTGCCTCACAAAGTAAATTAACTCCCGATCGCCCGAGAATGCCTTTCGCTCCCAGTAAAAAGCCTATTCCATAATCATGATTCTCCTAAATTAGATTACAATGTAGAAGAATATTTGAAGAAGCTGAAAGGTAATGTATCGGTTATGGACATATGTATAATCCCTCAGCAAAAAGACCTTCTATTGCAAGCTCTAAGTTTGGTAGAAAACCCAACCACCGGCGATGGTCAGGAGAAGAATATGCCCCTAATGGTTTTGGCAAGAAAACCAATGATAAACACCTACTCAAAAGGCAAGAAGGAGAGGCCTTTTGTACCACCTTTCCTTTTAACATTCAAAGTCTTCAACGAGAATCTCCACAATTGTCTGGCAGATTTCAGGGCATCTTCCAATGTCATGCCCATGGTCGTTTGTAACAAATTAGGTGGTGTCCCTCTAAAAAGTGATGAGCATGTCATACAACTGGACAGGACCCAGGTTAAGGTCATGGGAGAACTCAAAGATGTGATGATCATGATAGCGACACACCCTAATTTCATGCAGGTGATTGACACCATTGTTGTAGATATCCCTAAAGCATATGGGATTTTGTTGAGCCAAGATTGGTCTGAGAAGCTAAATAGATATTTTAGTACAGACTAGGCACATGTTTGGCTACCCCTGAAAGGATACAAGAACATGATCAGAATTGATAGGGAGAGATATCTGAAGCACACAGTCACTGACCTCAAAACCCCAAACGAGCCAGCATCTACCAATTTCCCCATATTGGGCAATTATTCCTATGATTCCCACTTTGAGAAATTTTCTCCTCTCCAATCTGATGTTCCGCTTACCCAAAGCTCCGAAGTGATTTTTCAAGAGGAATCACTGATACTGACAGAAGACTCTTTATTCTATCACAAACCCGCACTAGGACTTGTGGAAAAGGAAATCAAAGAGAAAAACATTGGTGATGGAAAAGAAAGGAGTGACTATTGTCCACAAATTTGGACCCTCTACTTTGATGGGTCTAAATCATGAGAAGGGTCAGAAGCAGGGTGCATCCTCATCGATCAGAAGGGTAAATGTCATTTCTTGTTTTGCAGGCTAGAATTTGAATGTATCAATAACACTATCGAGTATGAATCTCTAGTTCAGGGGTTAAAGAAAGCCATGGATATGAATATCAAGGAATTTAAATTTTTTGGAGACTTTGAAATTGTTATTAGACAAGTGAGGAATACTATACGTTGCAATTCACCCCATCTCAAGAACTACCAGTAGGAGGTGCATAGGCTAATAGAGCACTTTGAGGCTTTTAATGTCACTGCAGTCCCCGGGGCAAAGAATGTTCTTGCCAACTCCTTATCCACAACTGCTTCAAGGTTGTCACCTTTAGAAGATTATGAAGCCTCCTGATTCATTGTAGAGCTACTCTACAAACCATCAGTACCTAATAAAATTTCCAATTGGAAAGTCTCTGAGGGAGATGAACAAATCATAAGTTTCTTGACCAACCAAGACAATTTCAAAGATCTCACTATTGACGATGGAGACTTCCAAGAGAAATCGACAGAGAAAGAGCCTTGGACAGAACATCATGTGGATGAATTAAAGGCTCACACGATCCCGAAAGGGGTAGCTAATTTAGAAAACATGTTTTATCTAAAGGAACGATTCAAAGGACCTAAAAACGCAAAGACTGGTAGCTCCTGCTCCCTCCATGAAACTGTAAATCTTGGAATCCTAGGCCACCCAAAGTATGTAAATCTCGGCAAAATGATATCTAGAAAGGAGAGGAAAGCCTACCTCAAATTATTCAAACAACACCAGGATGTGTTTGCCTGGTCCTATAAAGATTTGAAAACATATGATACCCACATCATTCAACACACCATCCCGTTGAAACCCGAAGTCAAACCTTTTCAACAGAAACTCTGAAAGTACCACCCATCCTTGGAAACCCTAATGTTTCAAGAGTTAAGGAAGCTTTTAGATGAAAAGATAATTTTCCAAGTTAGACATTTCGCCCGGGTAGAGAACCTTGTTCCAGTAAGAAAAAATTCAAGAGAAATCTGATTATGCGTAGACTTTCGAAATCTTAGCAAAGCTTCAAAAAAGGAAAATTAACCCGTCCCGTTGATGGAGAAATTCCTACAAACCGTGTCGGGCTCGGAAATTTTCTCCCTCCTAGACGGTTTCTTAGGACACAACCAAGTGTTGGTCTCAGAGGAAGACCGATTAAAAACCACCTTCCAGACCAAATGGGGAACCTTCGCTTATAAACGCATGCCTTTCAACTTGATTAACATAGGAGTAAACTTTCAAAGGGAAATGGGCATGGAATTTCAGGGACTTATAGGTAAGTGCATGGTAGTGTATTTAGATGACGTAACGGTGTATTCAAGGAATAGAGAAGAACACATCCAACACTTAACTCATATTTTTTAAAGATGCTGAAAATACGGTATATCACTCAATCCTAAGAAAACTATCTTTAGTGTTGAAGAAGGTAAATTGTTAGGTCATATTATGTCTCAAGAAGGAATTCGAATAGACCCCGAAAGGATTAAATCCATAGCTCAACTTCCGCTACCCCATAACAAGAAGGCTATGCAGTCCTTTTCTGGGAAAATCAATTTTGTAAGGAAATTTACTCCTGATTTCGCCGAGATCATCAAACCCTTACAAAAAATGACCCGCAAGGATGCCGAATTCAAGTGTAATGATGAATGAAAATATGTTTTCAACAATATCAAAGCCACCATATCTCGAGCCCCATTACTGCGAAGTCTCGATTTCAACAGGGACTTTTCCCTTTACACTTTCGCTTCGGACCATTCACTGGCTGCAGTTTTAACTCAGAAGGATGATGATGACAACGAAGCTTCAGTATCATTTATGAGCACTAATATTCAAGGAGATGAGCTCAACTACCCTGTCGTAGAAAAGCAGGCCTACGCGGCCTATAAGGAAGTAAAGCATTTTAGGTTGTACATCCTCAAGAATCACACTAAGGTGATTGTGCCACACCCTGCAGTATTATATATATATATATATAGTTCCAGTTGGCACGATTAAAAGAAGGACTGGAGATATCTTTTTTATAGGACAGAGATTCTGCGTTCGCCCAGTAAATCGCCATTTGTTGAGTGCTCAACACACCCTAAAAGTTCTGTGACTACTTCCTTTTGGGCACCACCTTGTCTTCTACCTTCTATCATTTTCACCATGGTTTGAGCCTGATAACCTTCTTATCTGTTATGTTTCATATACGAGTTTCTCTTGAGCATGTTGAGAACCATCTTGAGAAACACCCCAACCAATCAAGGTACCAACAACCCAAATTCTCCCTGCTTACTTGAGATGTTCGAAATCTGTGAAAGATTAAGGTAGCAAAAATTGTATGGGAAGTCAAAGTAGCCAAGTGATGGCATTATTTGGCATCGGCTGATAAGAGTATCTCTTTACGATTATAGCCTCCAAAAATATTTCGTCGAAGGCTGATTCTTTCAGCTTCGGTAGAAATGTGCAATTGTAAGCATCGCTCATAGATAAAAGCAACACTGTCGAACGTGGAACTCTCGAAACAAGTTCGGTATCGACAGTTGTGACCTCTAATATTTTCTAAAAAAACAACTCTCGGTACAAGTGAAATTCCAAGCATGACTATTATATACTAGCCAAATGTCTTTCCGTGATTAAGTTTTTTTTTTTTAAATAACGAAAATCGATAATNTTGAGAAACACCCCAACCAATCAAGGTACCAACAACCCAGATTCTCCCTGCTTACTTGAGATGTTCGACATCTGTGAAAGATTAAGGTAGCAAAAATTGTATGGGAAGTCAAAGTAGCCAAGTGATGGCATTCTTTGGCATCGGCTGATAAGAGTATCTCTTTACGATTATAGCCTCCAAAAATATTTCGCCGAAGGCTGATTCTTTCAGCTTCGGTAGAAATGTGCAATTGTAAGCATCGCTCATAGATAAAAGCAACACTGTCGACCGTGGAACTCTCGAAACAAGTTCGGTATCGACAGTTGTGACCTCTAATATTTTCTAAAAAAACAACTCTCGGTACAAGTGAAATTCCAAGCATGACTATTATCTACTAGCCAAATGTCTTTCCGTGATTAAGTTTTTTTTTTTTAAATAACCAAAATCGATAATCCCGTGGAGGTAGTAATGGATATCGAAGTTTTAAAAAGAAGAACATTAACAAACTTGTGACGTAATACCAATGAAGAATACGCTTTTGATTCACAACATGATACTTTTAAAACTTTTCTTTATATACAATCAAAAAGAGAAAAGAAAAAACCTATGCCAGGCTTGGTTACATA
>JASDQU010030558.1:6602-17462 GCA_032191745.1 Picea mariana | reverse complement strand
ATCCATGCAGACATTATTACATTATTAACCCTCGCAGGGGTGCGGAGATCCCGTTTACAAAAATTTAAGTGCTGGTGTTTAAAAACACCCAGTAGAACCCTGCTGTCTTCGACATAGATAATCTTCATGGAATGAGTTGACCTCTGTGCTAAACCAGCGGTCAACACCTCCCGTAGACAACGAGGTCGTTTCGGTTCTCGTCTGGTCCTTACTACTGAAGAATCATCAGATTCTTACCTTTCCCATACTCCTCCACACATTCAGGCCAAAATTAATTTAGACGAAGCCGACCTCTGGGTTTTGTGACGCATTGTAACCGATGACGAGGTGTTGGACATTGTAGGCTCGTGGGTATTGAACACAAGTAACACAAGGTCGAGGGTTTCCCAATATCTAAAGACTGTGGATATTTAGTGGCATTTAAAGCTTTTGCTCGGTCGCGTCATGGTAGACAAAAAGGACGACAAACAAGAAATTCTCCTCCAGCTCGACGAAATCCAAGTACAACTCCGACTTCATGACCACAAGCTAAACCTATCAGCTAAACACCTGGCGGACGTGGATCTCTCTCAAGTCACTATGTCCCAAACCCAGGTGCCTTCGGATGACAGCCAACCCTCTGCATAATTGTCATGTTTTTTTTGTTTTTTCTATCTGTTGTTTAGTTTGGGAGGTTTTGAGCTCTTAAACCAACTCCACAAATGTCAAAACAAAGAAAATTTGCAGATAGTTTTTGTTCTAGGCATAGCCAATAGTTTTCCTTTCAGTTATAGTCTTATACTCGGTCTATACAGTCTTTCAGTTTCAAAAGACAGTTCTATCATACCACAATTGACAGCTTGATGCATTGTTGCTAGTCTGGTTTCCCCAGTGGCAGGCCAACAACAAGATTTTTGTACATTTTCACCATGGAAATATAAAGACTCGGGATTATTAACAAAAAAAAAATATTATGCTCTATTTTATTTCATGGTTGATGTTATCTGTTACAATTTGTTGATGACAAATTTTATATGTCGAAACTTGAAGCTTAATGTTGTGGTTGATCATTGATCATTTGATGACAATGTTAAAAGTTATAAGTTATAACTACTAGATGATTGAGGTTATATGTGTACTAAACGATTGATGCTTTAATAATTAGCATTAATCCAGTAGTTAAATCTATGTTTTCATTTTTTTTGTCGTTGATTCAACATTCTACATGTTTTTTTAATATATATGCATCAAAATATATTAAAATATGTATTATATAAAAAACGCTCCCAAAACGCTCCACTACCGAAAGCTTTTTGGAAATTGAGCTTCTCGCTCTCACTCCCTGCTCTCAACAAACTTGATTGGGACCAGGTGGCACACATGTGGAGGTATAGCACTTGGCTTGAGAGAGTTTTGCTTGGAGGGCACTCCATAAGGGGTTGCTTGTAGACCCAATTACACACAAGTGGAGGAGAATTGAGATTGGGAGCTTATGTTGGAGAGCATGCAATGTTGTGATGAGGAGCGTTTGACATGTGGAGGCTTAGCTTGGAGAGCACTCCACTAGGAAGATGGTACTTGTTATCGCACAAACTCACACTTATTGAGCTAAAGTCCAAAAGCTCAAGTGCAACCTTGCGTAACTGAGAGGGAAGTGTTGAAATGTGAGCAGCTGCAGAGGATATATTCCTCTAACCGACCTGATAAGGTCGCCCCCTAACAGCCCTTGGTAAGTTGGCCTCTAACCGCCCTAGCTAGGTCGGCCCTAACCTAAGCTAGGTCAGCCCTACCCTAACCTAGGTCGGTCCTAGCCTAAGGTCAGCCCTACCTTAGCCTAAGGTCGGCCCTACCCTAACCTAGGTCGGCCCTAGATAAGGTCAACCCTACCCTGGCCTAAGGTCGGCCCTACCCTATCCTAGGTCAGCCCTAACCTAGGGTGGCCTAACCTATATAAAGGGAAGGGGAGGCGCCCCTCATAACTATCAGACCACACTAATCTGAGGCAGCAGCAAGGAGGCCTACTCTGAGGCACAATAATTATGTTCTGAGGCAGCAGTTAGGACAGATCTAAGGCAGCAAATTTACTCTGTTCTGAGGCAGCAGCTAGGACAGATCTGAGGAAGCAGATTAATTCTATTCTRAGGCAGCCTTAAGGGCAGATTTGAGGCAGCTAATAACCATGTTCYGAGGCAGATTACAGRGCAGCCTTAAGAGCATATTTGAGGCAGCAACAAGCAGCTACAAAACAAATTTGTGACAGCAGCAACTACAGAATCAAGTAAACAGCAAAAGCTACAGGTTTGGGTAGAGGCTAAGAGATATTTGAAGACACAGAGACAGCAATAAGTGTAATTGACTTATCTCTCTCTCAAGGAGAAGTCTTTTACTGTCATTGTACTTGTTTGACTAATAAATATATCACAAGAATTTTTGTTGGGTTTTCTTCCCCATGAGGGTTTCCCAAGATAAATACTCGTGCACTCTGTGAATGTTTTTCTGTCAATGATTCTTATGCTTCAATTAAAGATTTAAAGGGTAAAGAACACTAGTGTTATCTGTTTAAGCTCAATTTTTAACAGGAAGGCCACTGTCACCTCACCAGCCCTCTTTCACTTCAGGCCAGCTCTTCTCCGGCTCAAGGGGGTTTCCATGGATTAAGATTGCTAGGACTTGGGGCAATGAAGCTCAAGGTGATGTGAAGAGTGAGTCCAGGCAAAATGTTTTTTGGTAAGCCTTTTTTAGGGTAATGAAAGAAAATGTTTGGGAGTCCGGAGATCAATGTCTATTCATTGGGCATGTGGAGTCAATAAATGCAACTTGAATGGAGGGTAAAAACAAGCGAAGACTTGAAGATTGAAACCCTAGGACTATACTATCATAGACCTAAGACTATCCTTCTGTGAGATAAACCCTATGGTTTATACAATCATAAACCCTAGGTGCCACCCCATTTCTTCCAAGGCGTCTAGCACAGAATCAAGTGAAACTAGACCAAACCCTAAAGTTTATCCCCTTGGAATTTATTAAACTAGCTAAAGACTTAACCTCTAGGCTAGGTATTAAATGCTTCAACAAGGTTTAAGATGAATGAAGTAAGGGAAGGGGATAAACAATCTTAATCCTTCCTTAGGGTTCCCAACAAAATGAGCCAAGGATACAAGATACCATGCAACTATTAACCATTTAATAGAGCATCTACCATAATATACCATGAACCAACACTTAGACTTGAAAAGAACACTTACTTAATCAAGTTGCTTCATAGATCATAGATCATCCAGAAACCCTAGCTTCATAGATCATCCACCAAAAACAAGAAAAGCATCCACAAATGATCTCATCAACCAAATTCTTTAATCATCCATCCAAAGCACAATTCCAAGACACAAATACTCCAAGAAATTTCGGAAATTTCAGACCTCTTAAGGGATTTTTCCCTCAAGTTGTTGTGTCCAAATTGTTGATTTTTCTACTCTCATCTTCCTGGGCTCTCCTATGAGGGAGTCACGCCCAGTCCTGCTCTGATACCATGTTGATTTTTCATATGAGATGATATAGTATATTCGATATATTATTACAATGATGAGTGTTCCATATATAGAGAACATATGGTGACCATCCATGAAAGGATGTGTCCCTTGGATAATCAATAACTATTTGTTATTATTATTACTTAATATATATATTATTTAATAATCATTAATTATATTATTAATTATTATTCTAGGAGAATGTCTTCCTGATGTTGTCCAAACATCAACACAAATGAAAGGAAATGCCTCTCTATTTATAGAGGGAAAGGCTCAACTTCCTCTTACAATAAAATATTATTTTATAAGCTAAAATCCCATATTCTAGCCTATGGAAGGGCAAAAGGCCCTCTTCAACAATTAAATAATCCTAAAATAATATAATTTCGGGGCATTCATGCCACATGTACAAAATTAAGGGGCAGAAACCCTCAAAAGTGACATATCTCCCTAAGGAAGGGCAATTTAGGGCTCCAAAGTGCAGCATCTAGCCTCCAAAGGCCCTTCAACCACGTACCTTCTTCAAGTAATCTTCAAACCTGTCATCAAACATTTTCTAGACTTCAACCTCCTCACATGATGGGTTTCTTGGCCAAGAGACACCCCAGGTTTTCCAAGAGTAAGGTTAGCGCTACCATTCATATTTTGAGACCCATAAGTTCGGCTCCAGGCTTCTTGTACAGGTCGGCTCCACATTTTCCAGCATTAATATAAATTGTAAGTCCACTGTCCAACTATAGGTTGGCCCTAACTTCTGGCTTTAAATAATACCTTCAGGTCGGCCTGAATTACCATTTTCCCAGCGTCCAAACTTATATTTATTTACGTCATTTTTACCACACTCTAGTCAAAAGATCAGCGCATGTCTCCATTTGTGTAGGCTGTGGTTCTATAAGGCATATATTCGGACCTTGACCTTCCTCTGTAACAATTTGCAGAGAAAATGTTGTGCACTCCAATGTAACATCACTGTCACAGGAGAACAGGTGCTCTTCCCAGGTGCAATGTGCCAAGAACAGGTGCTCATTTCAGGTGCAATATGCCATAAGAAACTGGCCCAGAGGATCCTGCTTCTGCACCATTTCTCAATTTCAGCTTTAAAGAACTAGATATAAGCCTCTGCACAATCATAGCAACAAGTCTTCCAACAATATTGCCACAGCCTATCACAACTGCTCCTTTCCATCATATCTATATCAGATTGAAACAGCAACTCAATTTCAGGTTTCATGTGTTCTCTAAGAGAAGTGTAAATCAGCCCTTGTGAGTGTTAGAATTTGTAGCTTGGGTAGGTTCTGTTGATGTTTTTGGTAGCTGTGGGAGGTATTCACCTCCAAGAGGCCTCCTATAGATTGATATCCTGAGAAGAGAAAACCCCTCTCTAGCAATGAGAGACAAGGGCATAAGTCGACCCTATTATGAAAATAACTTGTACGTAACAAAAGTAAAGTCGGCCCTACAGAGAAAAATTATAATGGGAAATTATAATTTCTAGAAGGAGAAGTCGGCCCTAAACATTCAGTGATGAATTAGTATAAATACAGGTCAAGCCTTCCTCATTATACACACAACAACTCACCCTCCTAACACATCCGAGGCAGCCGCAGGAGTACTAGTCTGAGGCAGCAAAATTCGGCCTGATCTGAGGCATTTCTGAGACAGCATATTAGGCACACCTGTAACAACATATATCTCTGTATTTGGGTGACTTTCTCTTGGATATCATTCTGTAGCAGGTCTCCTGCTCTGCTCGGGGGTGGCACTTGAGGATGCCTATGGTTGGGTGGCAATGAAAGAGCATTGCCTATGGTCAAACGAGCAGACCCATTGTGTAATCTGTGTATGGTTAATCTTCTTGAGGTCCTAATTATTTACTGCAGTTGGTCTAGCATTAAAATTCAACATGGTATCAGAGCAGTTCCTGAAGATGATCATTTGCACAAATAAAATTAAGGACTGTTGGAGCCCTATCGCAGTCACTAGGGAAGGGCCGAGCCCCTTAACAGTTCTGTGATAAGGCTGACCACAGACCTCACTCACCATAACCACAGGCTGAACTGTGGGATAAATTGCTGACCGAAATGTTGAGGCCGAGCTTCCTGAGGTATCTTTTCCGAGGCATATTTCAGCAAGCTTTTTGAGGCAGAATTAGGGTATTTTTGAAGTCTGTTCCAGCATGGTTCTAAGGCACATTTAAGTCTGTACCAGCAATCTTCTAAGGTGAGATAAGGTGCAGATCTGAGGAGTACTGAGGCAGCAAGTTAAGATCTGTTCCAGATCAGTTTGAGGCCTATTTCTGAGGCCAAGTTCGGCCTGTTCTAAGGCCCATTCCAAAACAAATATAAGATGAAGTTGCACCAGAACCGGATGAAGCTACAATTTAAGAGGTATGCACTTGTATATATATTATCATTATCATGAGAGTGCTTGCAGGAGAAGGGACCTTTTGCTGCAATCATGGATCCAGAGGGATCGCAAGTGCATTCAGAGGAACAACACACTGGAAGTGAAGACTCCAGGTTTGATTGTTTTTAATTCTCATGCCTCTAACCTACATTTCTAGTTTGCTACATTACAAGTAGGTGTTGTAGCTGTGACAACAATTCTTAAATTGCTTTAAAAGTTATGATACTAGAGATGTACTTGTCGATCTCCCCTCTAGGAGATATTCTTGTCTTGTTATTTGTCCCAGATAGGTCATTTTGTTAATCTTCATGAAGGTTGCCATGGAGATGTTGTTTCCTTTTCTGTTTTTGTTTCTTGTTCCAGGCAGGTTGCAACGAAGACAGGTCACTAGTGATAGCCCTTGAGAGGGAGCCATAGTGACGGTTGCAGAAGGCAACATATTAGATGGTCTCTAGTTTGAGACATGACACAATCTGACTAGACAAGGAGTTTATACGGATTGACAGTTCTACCAATCCAAATCTTGTCACATGATTCCATCAAGTTGAGCAAGTGATGACATAGAAGACTTGCTCACTTACATTACAGAGCTCTTCCTGCCCTGGGAAGATGGTGACAGGTCTTCTAGATCTTCGTGTAGAGCATGATGGCACTCGCAGAGGTTGTGGGGTCCTTTCCGAGCAGTGACAGCAGATCCAAGGAGATCTTGGACCTGATGCATTCAGATTTGTGTGGACCCATGACAGTTGTTTCCTTTGAAGAGGAGATAGCCTTCTGGAGATCTAGAGGATCTCACATGGAGATTGACAGTGAAGGCAGGAGGAGATGATGACTTCTCCCCCTCACCCTTCGGCAATTCAGAGGGAGCTAGTTGAGCCCATCGATCCAGATAATCTAGTTGATATTCCTAGAGACATTACAGTTGGCTCATCAGACTCTGTAGGAGGCAGAAGGACATGCAGCTCCCGTTGTACTTTCCGAGAGAGCCAGAGACCACAGAGACATTCGGGCTATGCTGCAGCTATGAGCCACATCATTGATTCTTGAGCCTTCATGTTGTGAGGAAGCATCCAGTTAGCAGATATGGAGAGAAGCCATGATGGAGGAGTATTAGTCCATCGTGAAGAATGATGTGTGGGATATGGTTCAGAGACCGTAAGGGAAGTCTGTGGTGACTTCCAAGTGGATCTATAAAGATCAAACGTGCAGCTGATGGGAGCATCGAGAAGCACAAAACGAGATTTGTTGCCAGAGGATTCTCTTAGGTGGAGGGAAGAGATTATAAGGAAACATTTTCTCCTGTTGCACGATATATTTCCATCCAGACGATCATTGCCCTTGCAGTAGCCATGGGATGGAGATTACATCAGATGGATGAGAAGACAGCCTTTCTCAATGAAGAGATTGAGAAAGAAGTGTACATCGAGCAACCAGTTGGCTTCGTGATACATGAGAAGGAGTCTTATGCGTGCAGATCGAAGAAGGCCCTGTATGGACTTATTCGGGCACCTCGAGTTTGGTATACGAGGATTGATGGATATGGCCTGAGATATGTCTCCAGTATTGACGCAAGATTACAAGGATATGCTGACTCCGATGAGGCAAGGAGCATTGTAGAACACCTCCAGGTGTTTCTTTACCTTGGCATCTGCCATGGCTTCCTAGCGTAGCAGGAAATGGACTTCCATGCCTTGAGCACCACAGAAACAGATAGTATCGTGGATGGCAATTCACGAAGCAGTGTGGCTTCGCAAGCTCTTTGCAGACTTGATTGGTCAGTGATATCATTATGTTCAAGACATGATGCAGAGGGAGACGGTACAGGTGCAGTACTTTCCTATAGAAGACCAGATTGCAGATGATCTCACGAAGCTTCTTGCCCGGACGAAGTTTGAGTATGTTCGTGAGAGACTTGGCATGATGCCTCCCTCGTTGAGAGGGAGGGTTGATGATTGCATCTTCCTAAGACATTCTCCAGATCGTACTCCTCTGGACTGAGTTGAGTTGATCTATGAGGACACCTATGTGATAGGTGAGATCATACTCCTATGGACTTAGTTGAGTTGATCTATGAGATGAGTCGTACTCCTCTGGACTGAGTTGAGTTGACTTGTATTTGGTCTCATGTCATACTCCTCTGGACTGAGTTGAGTTGACTTGAGATGGCTCTCCAGTTCGTACTCCTATGGACTTAGTCGAGTTGATCTGTGAGAGTGATGTCCCTAGTGGTTGAGCACTAGAGGACATGTCATGGGGAGTAGACCCATGACGTCACACTATGGGATAGACCCTAGTGTTTCTAGAGGGAGGAGCCTCTAGAGGTCCACATGGGATGAGCCATGTGTTGACGTGTCCACATGGGAAGAGCCATGTGTGACGTACCCTTGAGGTCAAGCTCAAGTGGTTTAGGTGTCCAAGCGGTTGGGAGGATATTCCATTGGCTAGCAAACCTTAAGGGTTGGGAATATCCATCTGGGTTGGTGCCTAGCAACCCTTGGAGACCTGATGGTCATATGGTTGGGAGAATGTTCACCTGGGTTAGTGCCCAGCAACCCTAATAGGTTGGGAGAACATTCATCTGGGTTGGTGCCCAACAACCCTTGGAGACCTGATGGTCATATGGTTGGGAGAATGTTCACCTGGGTTGATGCCCAGCAACCCTAACAAGTTGGGAGAACATTCATCTAGGTTGGTGCCCAACAACCCTTGGAGACCATTGTTCCTTGATGAGATATGTCATGTGGTGATGAGGCCCTTAACAATGGCACACTAAGTGGTGATGAGACACTAGTGTCATTCTAGTGGTGATGAGGGCCTGGAAGATGGAAAAGGTCCACATTGGAGTAGCAATGTGTGACGAGGAGATGCTACCAATAACATGGTCTACAAGACCATGCCGTGGTCAGAGGACCATGGTATAGCCTGCAAGGCTATGAGGACCAAGAGTAAACATCACTGAGAATACCTCCCTAGCTAAGAGGGAGTGTTGATGTTTTTGGTAGTTGTGGGAGGTATTCACCTCCAAGAGACCTCCTATAGATTGATATCCTGAGAAGAGAAAACCCCTCTCTAGCAATGAGAGACAAGGGCATAAGTCAGCCCTATTATGAAAATATCTTGTATGTAACAAAAGTAAATTTGACCCTACAAAGAAAAATTATAATGGGAAATTCTAATTTCTAGAAGGAGGAGTCGGCCCCAAAAATTCAGTGACGAATTAGTATAAATACAGGTCAATCCTTCCTCATTATACACACAACAACTTGCCCTCCTAACACATATGAGGCAGTCGCAGGAGTACTAGTTTGAGGCAGCAAAATTCGACCTAATCTGAGGCATTTCTGAGACAGCAGATTGGGCACATCTGTAACAACATATATCTCTGTATTTGGGTGACTTTCTCTTGGATATCATTCTATAGAAGGTCTCCTGCTCTGCTCGGGGGTGGCACTTGAGGATGCCTATGGTTGGGTGGCAACGAAAGAGCATTGCCTATGGTCAAACGAGCAGACCCATTGTGTAATCTGTGTATGGTTAATCTTCTTGAGATCCTAGTTAGCTTACTGCAGTAGTAAACTAGTCTAGAATTTAAAACTTCAACGGGTCCTTCCACACTAGGGGTGTCTAGTAGTGCGGAAGAGGCCCAACTTATGTCTAGACAACACTTTAGTTGGTGGGGACCACTCAAATCTACTTAAGATTAAATCACAACCATTGGATGTGACTTAAATTGCCTCAATGAGTTATTAAGTCCCCACCGTTAGATGAAGACCTTGATGAGATGATCCTAGGGCCATGATTGCATGAGAGAAAAGGCTAGGGTTACAAATAACCTAGCAAGCCTCATTATCCCATTACCTCAAGAAGAGAAACAAGTCGACTAGTTGAGGGGGCACTTCCAAAAGAAGAGGTCAAGAGTTAGGTTAAGGAGAACCTGCTAAGAAGATCGAGGCAGGGTCAGCAACACACCAAGGAAGAAGAAGCCAAGAAAGGCTGAGACAGAGACCAAGTCAGGTCTCACTGTGTTGGACGAGGAGGCAAGTTGGGCCAGCAACCATTCCACTCTGTAAAAGGAGGCTGAGCTAGGGCCTAAGTTAGCAAAAGGAGCCGAGCTAGGGCCAGCATTCATTCCACTCAAAGGATAGGGGTCAAGCAGGGTCTGACAGTGACAAAGAACCCAAGATAGGGCCACTACTCACCTGAACCAGCCAACAAGTATCAAACAAAGGGTGAGGAAGAAGAATCCGTACAGTACGGGTTCCGTACGGACTGTACTTTTTCCCAGCAGAGAAAAGAAATCATACCCAAGTTTGAGATTGGCAATATTAACTGTGTTTATCGATGTTTCTGTAGAGGAATAGACAAAATCGAGTTGTTTTGGAGCCACACTTTTGTTGTAAGGACGTACTAAGTACTACCAACAGGTGTACGGACCCATATAGGTCATACGGTCCATGTAAACCCAGGCTAGGCGAAATCTCTTTATGCACAAGGATAGTATGAATAAAATTTTATGTTTTGATGTTATTTGCTTTGTGTTGTGTGGCTGTCCCAAATATTGTGAAATTGTTGTAGCTTAAGATCTGATAAATATTTAGATTTATCAATTATATTTCTTCATGGTATCAGAACAAGGTTCTGACAGCCCCAACAGAAGTATTTAAGCCATGTGTTGCAGAGACGAGGGAAGAATTAGATCCAGAGAGAAGTCGTACTTTCTAAACTGAAGGAGTAAGGGGCCGAGTAGAGCAGCAGGAGACTAGGGCTGCTAGGAGGAGCCTAGACGTAGGCCCATGTAAGCTAGTACAGAACTTGGCTAGGTAAATGAGGCTGTTACAGGTTGAAGAAGGAGCTTGGCCCAGCATAGGAGGTTGCTACAAGTTGAAGAAGGGGCTCAACCAGGCCTGTAAGAAGCTGCCACGGGGTTCGGCATGTCAAGGAGAGG
>JASDQU010030556.1:914-17313 GCA_032191745.1 Picea mariana | reverse complement strand
AGTGTATTTGGAGCTCTAGTCAATGGAAGGTCGCCCCACCTTAAGAGGTAAGTGAACATTGTATTCTTCTTTTCATTATTAATATTCAAGGGTCTCTTTGCAATTTATATCTTAATGTCTCTTATTATCAGTTAATTTGCAATTAGATTCTTTGTATACTTAGTTGCATTTCATTTTTCAAGGGTTAAGGAACACCACAACTTACACTTCTTAACAACTTAAACCAGGGAGTGGAGTTTCTTATTATGTAGGTAGTTAATGACTCTACCTTGAAACATTTCAGAATGATAGCATACCAACTTACCTCCTTGCATCAAGACCGCTCCCATATCATATCCACTTGCATCCATCTCCACTTCAAAAGGCTTCTGCAAGTTAGGCAATGCAAGAACTTATGCTTGACTAATCTTTTGTTTCAGCTCATAGAAATATTTATGTTAATTATTTCCCCACTGGAAACTATTATGACTAGTTATTACAGCATGAAGTGCATAGCTACAACTAAAAATGATGCTATGAACCTCCATAGGTACTCTGTTTCTCCAACAAATCTCCTAACTTTAGTGAAATTAGTGGGAACTATCCACTTGAAGATGGTCTCCATATTCATGAGATATATTTTGAGTTCCCCTCCACCAATCGCATACCCAAAATACACCAATGACTACTGAGAAAACTAATATTTCGTAAGGTTAACCAATAGTTGATGCCTTTTCAAAGTCTCTAACATTTGCATGAATGTGAGATATGTTCTTCCCAAGTAGAGTTATAAACTAATGTATCATCTAAGTACGTGATCGCAAATGAATCTAAAAAGGGACATAATACATCATTCATCAAACACATAAATGTAGCTAGTGCATACATAAACTAAAAGGAATTACCATCCATTCACATAGACCTTTCCTTGTCTTGAAGGTGGTCTTCCAAGTGTCTTCTTCTTTAACTTGTACCTAGTGATATCCCAATTTGAGATCCAACTTGGTGAAGTACTTAACATGTTGTAGTTAATCTAACAAATCATTGATCCTAGGAAAAGGGTATAGATTCTTGAGGGTGATGATAGGTGACCCATCCTTCTTGGGAACTATTTAATAGGTGATCCAGGTGGATATCGGTGGCCACCCACCTCTTCCAACTGGCTCACATAGAGTTTTCATCTTGGCAATTTCTTCTAGCTTTTTGGGTCTTAAACTTATGGGGTCGTTTTGAGGCTCTAAACAAATCTTTTGGGCTTGACACAATCACACTATATACAAGGTTAGAGTGTGACGAGAAAATGTGTATTCCTTGGATAGATTTTTCCAATGAGCTACCGTGCACCTAAAACTGAGATCATATCCAAAAGTTACGACCCCGAGAAGTTGATGTACCAACTTACCCCATCGGGTTCCACATGACTTTTGGTGCTTCATCTCCTAGGGTTAGGTTTTTGGATGTCTAAGATTTTTTTATTACTTCTTGATGCTAAATAGGCCTGGAGACTTCATTGTAATGTGCTCAATTGAATGTGCATAGCCGCCACATCTCTTCTCATAAATTAGCTACCACCATTCGAGCAAGATTGTTTCATTCTGCATTTTACAGGTTCAGCACATTTCTTTATTGAATAGAAGTTAAGTTTCATTGTATCTATGTTATTGTTCACTGTAACTTTTTTTTAATGTTATAGATATGTGTTTCATTTTGTTCTACTCATAAATCCATATTAGTAGTATCAAAGTGGTATGCTCTTCATTTGTTTCTCTGTGCATGACCCCAACAAGGTCAGGGTATAAGCAGTTGGGACTCGAACCAGGTGAGCCTTTGCAAGATTGACCTCGTTGAACCCGACGACCGACCATGTAGGAAGAAAAGAGAGATGATGAGGCAAGAGATCCCTTTAAACTGTTGCTTGAGGAATCCCTCGCACGATAGAGGAATGAGATGATGGATAATTTTACGCAAATCCTTTGGCGAATACCAACAGGCGACACAACTTCCTCGAGCGGAGGCGTTGCCCCCTTCAAGATACAGATCAATTTTGATATTCCTATATTTGAATGTCAAATAAATGCATATGTTGTAGACAAATGGTTAAACCTTATAGAAGGGTATTTTTGTGTCCATAACTTTTGTGATAGATAAAATATTACTTTTGCGCTCCTTAAGGTCGTCCCCCGTGTCAAATATTGGTGGGATACTTTTGTGAGAAAAAGGAAACAAAGGAATCTACATTATTTGTAGTCACACCCACTTGGAGTTATTTCAAGGATGTTATTAAGGAAAATTATTACCATGTTGGAAGTTATGACGACTTATATACAAGATGGACCACACTACAGTAGGAAAGGGACCAAACAGTGCCAGAGTTCACCAATGTCTTCCATACCTTGCACACCAAGTTGAGTATCAAAGACTCTGAGCAACATCTAGTGCTCAAGTACCGCGACAGTATGCATAGATACATCTAGAAATAAATGGATTTTATGCACATATTGTCCTTGGGCGTGACCTATCGATATGTTGTCAAAAATTGAGCAAAATCTTAAACAAAAGATGTGGCAGTTTGGGTTTGTGAACCCCTCACATCAAAAGCAGGGCAAAGGCAACCCCAACCCACATAACAAAGGATAGAGAAAGGATGGACAACCTCAGGACAACCAGTCTAAGTTGTAAACAAAGAAGGACAATGGGAAGACAAAGAAATACACTGGGAAGTGGTGAGAGTTCCATAAGAGCCCCTCACATAACATCATTGAATGTCGCTCAAAGAATTCATTGGTGGTCGAGGTGAAAGCTTCTGAATCAAATGTGGCTTCTAAATTTGAGTCACAACCAGAAAAATGGAGATGAATCATTGATGCAGAACCTAGTGCCACCATTTCTACCACTAAGATCTAGCCTGGTGAACCTAATGAACCAAAAGAAGGTGGGCACCTCTTTCATTCACAGATGTGGGTGAAGGGTACTCTGTTACACTTCATCATTGATAGCGGTAGCAAGAAGAACCTCATATCAGCGGAAGTCGTCGAGCAGTTGTCTTTGCCAACAACACTTCACCCACAGTCGTACACCATCAAATGGATCTTCCAAGGGAGTGATCTCTGTGTCAGCCAACAGTGTCACCTGCCCTATGGCATCAAGCCCTTCAAATATGAGGTATTATGTGATGTCTCCCCTCTTGAATTTTGTAATGTTCTTTTGGGCCAACCTTATTTATGGAAATGTCATGTTGTATATGAGTCTAAGCCTCGTAGTGTTATTATCACTTTGGACATGAAATTGTATAGGATACCCAAGGTAGTCCCACCTACTACCATTTCCTTGATCTCTTCCAAGCAATGGAGGAAGGTCATCTCTCAAACCAATAATTTTTTCTTCTTCATGATTCTTGCTCAAGTGAGTAGAAGGTTGCAGCCACAACCATTGGCTCCATGATAGGTCTCTCCATGCAGCATAAGAAAGTGGATAAGGTCGTGGAAAAATACAAAGACATCTTCTCCTCACCCACTAGGGTACCTCTGCACTCTCAGGTCAATCATTCAATCGATCTGACCCCTAGCACACTGCTACCCAATGGGCCAGTCTATCACTGCTCTCTATCAAAAAATGAGGAAATCAAGCACCAAATCTAAGAGTTTCTCAAAAAGGGGCACATCTTACCAATATCATCACCTTGTGGAAGCCCAATCATGCTTGTGCAGAAAAAAGGCGGGACCTAGCGACTCTGCATTGATTATCGAGCCCTAAATAAAATCAAAGTCAAAAACCAGTACCCAATTCCCCGAATTGACGATCTCCTTGACCATCTCAAGGGGGCCAAATACTTCAGTAAGATTTATTTGAATTCTAGCTACCACCAAGTCCCAATAGAGCAGATCGATGTATGGAAGACTGTCTTCAAGTCCAAAGAGGGTATTTTTTAACGGCTATTCATGCCCTTTGGCTTGACGAATGCCCCAACAAATTTCATGAGGATGATGGACGATATATTGTGTCCTTTCACCAATTATTTTATGGAGGTGTATTTGGATGACATCCTCATATTTAGCAAGAGTTGGGTGGAACACTTGCATCATATTCGGTAGGTTATGCACACTCTCCAGCAACACAAGCTATATGCAAATTTGGAAAAATGCTCCTTTAGCATGAATAGGGTCCAGTACCTAGAATACATTGTTAATGAGCATGGGGTGCATGTCAATCCAGCCAAGATCCATGTCATTCATGACTGGCCAGCCCCGACCACACTCATTGAGATTCAAATATTTTTAGGCCTTGCAAATTTCTATCGCAGGTTTGTGTTGGGATTCTCCCACGTTGCATGGGCCCTTAGCTAAGTGACCAGAGGTGGTGGCAAGGAAAATTTTGTGTGGGGCCAATTGCAAGAGAAATCGTTCAATGATTTGAAGCATGGCTTGTGCTCAACCCCGGTGCTCTCATTACCTGACCTGCAGCAACCTTTTGAGATTGACATAGATTCTTTAGACTATGTTGTGGGTGTAGTTCTCACTCAACAAGGACATCCTGTGGCTTATCATAGTGGGACACTATCAGATATCGTTCGTAAATACCCCACTTATGACAAAGAAATGTACTCCATTATACAATCCTACCTCCAATGGAGGCATTACATTATCGGGAAGGAGACAGTCATCCACACTTATCATAATCCTTTGTAGTTCACGCCGACACAAGGAAAATTACAGAATGATCGCCATCAGAAGTGGTCCAAATACTTGCAGCAGTTCCATAACAACATCAAGTATAAGAAAGGGAGCACTAATTGTGTTGTTGACTGCCTCAGTTGACCTCCAATTGCAGCACTAACCACGGTGCTACACTCCCATGGACATGAGACCTATGAATGTCCCCAACTCTGTAAGAGAGATCCTTACTTCGCCACTACCTACCATATGTTGGACACAAACACAATTGTCACTGATTACAATCTTCAAGATGGGTTGTTGTGTCATCTGGGCCATCTCTGCATCCCATCAAGCAAGCGAGCGAAGCTGATTTGGGAAGCTCACTATAGTCAGGTGGAAGGACACTTCAGCATAGAAAAGATAGTGGTAATGTTGCAACAACATTTCTATTGGTTGAAACTTCGACAGGATGTCAACAAGTATATCAAGTCCTACACGGCCTGTGCCATTTTCAAATCGACCATTAAGAAAAAATGCATGTACATCCCTCTACCTACTCCTGACAGACCCTGGTAATCCATCTCGATGGACTACATGTCAGGCCTTCCCTCAACCAAGTAGGGAAATGACTGTGTTTTGTGGTTGTTGATCGATTTTCCAAGATGGGGATTATGCCTGCCTGCAAGAAGAGCATCACAGCAGAGGCTACTGCCAAGATCTTCTTTGAACGAGTGTGGGTACATTTTGGGATACAACAAACCATCATCTTAGATTGGGATAGTTAGTTCCTTGGAACAATATAGTTGAGCCTTTGGTCACAACTGGACACCAAGCTCACCAAATCCATTGCCTTCCACCCCCAAACGGATGGCCAAACCAAGGTCATCAATAGGATGATCGTGCATATCATGCACGTGTACAATTACAAGCATCTATGCACATGGGATGAGAGCCTTCCTTATGTTCAACAGAGTTACAACAGATCCATATGTAGCTCAACCATCCACAACCCCTTTCAGGTGGGGTTGGGATTTCAACCATTGGGTCCCATGGATGTTGCATTACCCCTTGCGTCCACACAGGTCGAATCATACCATCCTCAAAACAAAGCTAAAATATCCACTCAGTTCATTGAATGAATCCAGCACATCCTCCAATAGGTTTAGGACATTTTGCAAAAGTCCAATTTCAAGTAAAAGCAATGCCATGATCAACACTAGGTGCCACACAAGTTTCAGGTGGGAGATAAATGTTGGTTGCACTTGCAGAAAGAACTCCTTATAGGACCCCATCGGAATCTTCATCCAATCCGCTATGGACCTTACACCATCACCAAGGTTGTGGGTGACAATGATTTTGAACTCAACATTCCCCCCTTCCTTGGATTGCACCCAGTGTTTAATGTGGACCTCCTTCGACCATACTTTCCACCATTATTGGACACCTCAAAGATAGCAAAGCAATTGACACCGACAAATATAAACCCTGACTGCATGGAACATGCATCCACTGATCATATCATGGACACATAGGTCAAGGGTACTCTCCAACATAAGCTTTAGCTTTATCATGTTGTCAAAGAGGGGCAACTCCTGTACCAAGGCAAGTGGCTCACCTGGGGCCAAATTCAACAAAAATTTCCTCATCTGATGGGGGAAATCAATGCAATGGAGACCATTTCTTCCTAAGGGGGGAGGATTGATCCAAGTGGATATCAGTGGCCACCCACCTCTTCGAACTGGATCACATATAGTTTTCATCTTGGTAGTTGTTTCTAGCTTTTCGGGTCCTAAACTTTCAGGGTCATTTTGAGGCCCTAGACAACGTTTTTTAGGCTCACCACAATCACACTATAGACAAAATCAAAGTGTGATGGAAAAATGTGTATTCCTCGGATATACATTTCCAACGGGCTATCGTGCACCGAAAACGGAGATCTTATGCAAAAGTTACGACCCCGAGAAGTTGATGTACCAACTAATCCCATCGGAGCCCACATGACTTTCGGTGCTTCATCTCCTAGGGTTAGGATTTTGGATGTATAGGGTTTTTTTATTACTTATTGATGCTAAAAAGTCTTGGATGCCTCATTGTAATGTTCTCATGTGAATGTGCATATCCGCCACATCTCTTCTCGGAGATTAGCTACCACCATTCGAGCAAGATTGTTTCATTCTGCATTTTATAATTTCAGCAGTTTTCTTTGTTGAATAGAAGTTAAGTTTCATTGTGTCTCTTTTATTGTTCACTGTATCTATGTTTTAATGTTATATATTTTTGTTTCATTTCATTGCGCTCATAAATCCGGATCACAAGGTGAGGTGCTTGGTCGAATTACTCCCTTCTTCAACAATTGTTGCAACTGTTTCTTCACTTCATCTACTTCTAAGACAAATTATCTATACAACCCAATATTTGGTAATGAGGAGTCAAGCAACAATTGTATCTCGTGCTCCACTTCCATCTTAGGTGGTAACACTATAGTATCTCAAAACACTTCTCTATATTCCTACAACAACTCCTCCAATCGATGTTTCTACTCTTTAGTACACCCCCCTAGAGATGCATTTACTTTTATCAATTCATCACTTGGTTAATTCTCTCTTAAGAAAGGGAATATGAACTTCCTACTAGAACTAATCAATTTATTGGCTTGGTTAGCACTTTCCAAAGATATCTTTGATTTGCCTTTGTGTGTATTCATTATGAAAGACTTCCCATCCTTGATCAGGCAATATCGATTTTCTCTCTACATGAAGATTGTATCCCCCATATACATGTAGGGGCTTCCAAACACTACACTAGACACATCAAGTGGTACTACATCTACCTCCACTTCATCAATATAGTCTACACTTATAGCAAATTTTATCTTACATTGTTTAGGGACCTTGATCTATGCATCCTTATTTATCCATCCTAATGGATATGGGTTAGGATGATCATGAAATTCTAATCCAAGCTTACTAACTAGATCTTCTATTATGGCCTAGAATCCAATAGAGCATCCATGTTTGTCTTTTTGAACTAGATCTTAATATGGAACAATTTATTTATCTCCTTATCTTCCCTATGATGAAGGCTACTTAGGTTCACCTCCTTCTGCACTATAGTGCAGATAATCTTTTCATCCACATCCAAGCTTCTCTCTACTAGGTTGCCTAAATCCATGGCTAGCAGGTTCTTCTTCTTGGCATCCTTCTTACGATTATTTGGATTCAACTATGGATGTAGCTTCCAACACTTATCTTCAATGTGACCATCAATATTACAATGGTTGTAGTGGTTGTTTATATCCTTGCACTAATGTGTAGTGGATTTTGTCGTCTTTCCCTTTCCTTTACACGTCTTCTTCCCCTCCTTGGAATCATATTGTTGATCTTTCTATTTGGAAGCACTTGGTCATCCTTTCTTATGGCCTATATTCTACAGGTTTTATGCTTGCACACAAGCCTCATCAACTATCCTAGGTTTAAAGAGCATCACTTGATTTTGTAAATGAATGTGTATACCCCCTAGATACTTGAGGAGTACATCTAGGTTCTTGGGAGATATTCCTAACATAATCACCATTTTTTGGAACTCGGTGGTGTACTCTTGCACACTCTGCCCTTGCCTCTACCCAAAGTGATCCCAATGGATCCACTAGTTTTCTACATAGCCAATATGGTAGAAATGGATTTTTGTGAGGGTTTTAACACCTCCCACTTAGTTACTAGGGAATCACCCTTTATCCTAAGTGCCTATGTGTGGCTTTCCCACCAGGTTAGTGCATGGCACTTTAATTTCATTGAGGCAAATGAAATATGTTTTTATTCTTCTATGCTATGGACATTGAACTAAACTTCTAATTGTTGCAAACAATGATTCAATTTAACAACATCAATCTCTCCTTGGTAGGGTTTGATGTCCACTTTTGATTCCATTTTAAATAGGGATTGTGAAGGAGTGATGACACTAGAACTTGGTTTCTCTTCCTCTAACTCTTTTTTCATCTCCTTTTATGAGTCCCCATTATCTCCTGATTTGTCGTCCAATCCAAATTTTGAATTGGAGCAATCAATCTTCACAAAAGGTCCAAACTTGTTCACTAGAGCCACTATGGAGAGGGCCCTGTTGTGAGAGATATCAACAACTTGTTCTTCCAACTTTAAAAATCTCTCCTCTGCCTCATCATGAGAGTTGTTACAACTAGACTCATATTCCATGGGTAGGGTTCTAAGACTTCCTTCTTAAGCTAATTCCTGGATCCTACAACTTCCCACAAAAATTCCCAAAGAAATTGTTTTTATACCAGTATGATCTATAAATTGTCATGGATATTCCACTGGAACAATTCATCACAAAAGATCTTACAACATTCTAAAATATTTTATTATACGGTTTATTACCTTAGATCTCATATTTATTATTACTAGCTTAGTGCTCAAATTTATGAAAATAATTGAAATTGAAATGAAAGAACAAGCAAATGAACACACCATCCACACAAGTAAACATAAGATGTGACTTGGGAAACCCAATACATGAGAAAACCCAGCTAGAAGGTGAGGCATATGTTCTTATCTCTTTTTCTCAGTTATGAAATGCAAATACAAAGACAGGGGCACTCACTATGGAGTTCCCATGGACACTATGGCCTGAATGGCTACTATAGAATCTTCTACCTTTTTTGTTATGCTTCAATATCCCACTCCTATATGCTCTCTCAACTATGGAACATTAAAAATACCAAAATAATGGAACTCCTCCTATTACTAGAGGGCCAGTATTTAACACAACCTGATAGTCATATAGGGTTATTGTTAGGGTTTTTGCATGCTTCAACCCTCAATTAGTGTTAGGGTTTTGGACCCTCTAAAATCTTCTTGCACATGTTACAAGCCCCACATGTGTGAGTAAAGGGGGATGAAATAGAATCCACTTAGTACCATGGTGGTCAACAAGGTAGTTCAACTTGCGGAAGGGGTAAAATTATGAAGGTGGGTAACACTTTTGTGAGAATTGGATCTCCAAAATTCCTAATGAACTTTTTTTGGCCGAACTACTAATTCTTTCGCCCAAAAGACAAGTGTTTTCTACTGAACCTTTAGACATCAAATCGAATGGTACTGTGATGACGGCGTCGACTGTCGTGTACCATATTATCCAGATGCATTTTTTCATCTGATAACATCTTTTTGGTCGAAAGAATCTTTCGGTCGAAAGAATCTTTCAACCGAAATCTTGTTTCGTCTGAAAACACCTTTTGGCCGAAAACGTTTTTATATATCACTCGTACATCGGTCAATCTACCCTTTTCCTAACTATTGAGAGTCTGTTGATGAGAGTCATTTGGTTGGTAGTTGTTGGCATTGGTTGTTGTTGGCGTTGTTTGTTGCTAGCGTTGGTTGTTGCAGGCATTGGTTGTTGTTGGCGTTGGTTGTTGCTAGCGTTGGTTGTTGCAGGCATTGGTTGTTGTTGGCATTCAGGTACCTTTCTCAGTACACCACTCTGGTCTATTAGTTCGGGTACCTTTCTCAGTACACCACTCTGGTCTATTAGTTTGGGTACCTTTCTCAGTACACCACTATGGTATATTAGTTCGGGTACCTTTCTCAGTACACCACTCTGGTCTATTAGTTTGGGTACCTTTCTCAGTACACCACTCTGGTCTATTAGTCCAGGTACCTTTCTCAGTACACCAGTCTGGTCTATTAGTTCGGGTCCTAATATTTTTCATCTCATTCATTAAAATCTCCTCATTATGCTCAGTGCTAAAAATTAGAGTGCCTACAAACCCGCCTTCAAACAAACATTTAATATTATGAAAACCACCAGTAGAATGAATTTCCCACAACTTCTTTTCCAGCTCACAGTGTGCACTTTCAATTTATTAAAAACATATACCCAACTTCTAGTCAGAGTTTTTATCTTCCCTCTCTCTACAATTCTACCCTATGAGACATTGGAGTTGTTTCTCTCTTACAAAGTATACCCAGTGTTGATTTATTGATGTAGTTGTAATTCAGCAGGCACCCAAACTGCTATGGTACCAAATGGTGCAAGAATGAGCTTCCACCACAGACCTTGCATGCCACTCACCCACAATTGTAGCTCACTAGAAGCCCAATTCAAAAAAATAAAAAGAAGATGCATGCTATAGGGATGCCAATGAAAACTCGGAGTGCTCAACAATACAATTGGAAGCACACATAACATGCCATGAAAGAAACCACAAATACAATGGGAAAAACATAAATGCCACTAATCTATTTATATTCAAATATAAATTCTTATTTCGTATGGAAACACGCATTTGTAGCTTGTGGGTTGGCTTCATGAGATTCTTCTTGAGGTTATATAATTAGATGGCTAAGAGGAGGTATCTCGAGGTTGTCTCTTTGTTTTGTTCTTCTTTACTGAACTTATATTTGTCATTTAGATTTTGAAACTATTGAGTAATGGTGTATTTAATGTTATATATGTTAAGATATACCAAATTGGAAACAGAGAAATGCATATCCATATCTTAATAACATATATCATTAAATTCATCACAAGTTCACTACCACCTAGTGTTTACCGTTTGTCTAGAAACTCCCATTGTATGATTCTAGAGTCGATATAAGTTTTTTTTATAGTTATTATATTTGGCTTTGCATATAGGAAACGTTTACCATCAAAGCAAACATTCCTCTCACATTGTTCCTCTCAGAGACCCAACTTCTGCATAAATAAAGAAGATCTCAAGTAATGTACTCGTTGCTTTGTTGGAAGTCTCATTCTACGGTGAATGTGAAGCTTGACATGACTCCATTCCAACTAGTTATCCCATATGCAACTAGTTATCCTATATGCAGAGTTGTGTAGATCCTTTAGATATATGCATACACTGTTAAAAAAAATGGGATTCTATTGATATAGACCTTGACATCACATTGATCAATGTTGGTGAGACAAAATATTTTCAATTTTTGCGCTCACATTGCGCATCGATCATGATAAACAAAATTCATGACAAATTGTATCGTGCTACTATGTTTATTAGAGGTGGTCGTTAAGTGGTCATCCTTAGCGATACCATCCTCATCTTCTCGAATATGATGCTTGGTTGTTCCATCCTAGCATGAATTAGTCCAATTTTCTACCTAAGAAAATATAATTTATCATCTTCATTTTACTTCGAATAACAGATCTAAACTTGCGTTCACTATCTCACCAAAATAGGGGTGCTCCATGGTCGTTCTCTTATTGAAGTAGGTCATCTTCCACTCTACCCCCTACTTTATCATTTATGGGCTCGGCTCCCAACCCCCCAAAAGTGAACATCCTCATTCCCCTACAATATTATTTGGAGTTTGTCATGTTGATTTAGGTTGACACCTCCTTCTCTTATAAGACTTATTCATATAACTTTATAGATCATGATTTTGAGATCTAGGTCATCCATCTCTTGTTATGTTTTCCTCATTTCCATTTCTTGATCACTTAACACCATTTTTATATTGCAAATACATCATTTTTATAAGGAAATTGTTTTCCTCATTTCCATTTCTTATCACCTAACACCATTTTTTAATGACAAATTAATGGACTTTGTCAAAGTTGAGTATCCTTATCCATATTTCTTTATGCTTATATTTTTGGTAATTAACAAATAGTGATCATTCATCCATGCTCTCCAAATTTCCAAACTTTTATTGTCCACCTATTTGTATGGTTTTGTGATAGAGCATCTATATATCCTTTTGACATAATGAAAAGAGTTGAGTTAATTTTTTTAGGGATTAATAAAGAGCATGCAATGTCCTTATATTTGTAATATATAGAAAGAAGTGGCGAAGGCCTTTAGTGTTATAAGTTTAGGTCCTATCTCTAGGCACCCAAATGATGCCATAACCTTAACCCTTTTTGTACATGAATCCATGGCTTTCTTAAGGTGAGTATAAAGTTTTCTTGCATGTACATGTATGTTTCATAAGTTAAACCCCAACTTCTAGGTGCCTTCATTGTGGCATATTCCTAAGCCCTACTCACATGTTCTCTTTGAGTGTCATAAGATCAACCCTTCTCTTACACTCTATGATGGTGCAATTAGTTTAATCCCCCACCTCTAGGTGCTCATATCGCTACTTCAAAGTGCATATGGGTCATTTCCTATTGCTTCCATATGTTCAAACCCTACATCTATGTGTTCCCTTGGTGCCATATCTTTAACCTTGTGGCTAGGTTCCTTCTTGGTGCTATAAAATAAAAACCTACCTCTAGATTTCCTTCCCCTGCCATAAGTTGCATACCTAACTCCAAGTTCCCACCCTACTTGATTTGAACCTGTATCTCTAGGTTCCCCCAAGACTACCCCGAGGTGTTCGCTAAACACTTTTGGTATGTACACATCTGTCATGACCTCTCGGTGCTATATCTCAAACACCTAACTTAATCACTCTCCTAGTTTTTATCAACCCCTATCTCCASGTACCTTACTAGTGGGCCATAAGTTTAAACCATACCTTTAAGTATTCTATTGATTTCATAACTTCAATKCCTACCTACAAGTAAACTTCTAGTGTCATAAGTCCAACCCCTACATCCAAGGACCCTTTGAATACCATAATTTCAACTCCTTCTCTTAGGTTCCCTAATAATGTTGTAATCTAAACCCATGCCTTCAAGGGTTATGTTTTTAGCATATGTTCAATCCCTACCTTCATTAGCCACCATTGCCACCTCAATTTTTCAAGTAAATGTGAGTTGTATCTACACATGGATCATGAACTCCTAACACCTTAAGTTCAATTACTACATCCATTTTCCCTCTTGATTTCATAACTTCAACCCCTATCTCTATATGTCCCCCCATTGTAATAATTTCTAGACCTACTTCAAGGTGCCCTCTGAATCCCATAAGTTCAATCCATATCTCTAAGTTACCTCCTGGTGCTATAAGATTTGCAAGCCCCCGCCCCTTTAGGTTCTCCCATGGCTACCTCAATGTTTTAGGTAACTTGACATGAGGTATGTACATGCAAGTCATAAATTATCATGTAATAAGTTTTATCCCCTAAATCTAGATGTTGTCCTACTGCCTTAACTTCAACCTTAACCTCTATGTGGCTTCTTGGTATAAAAATTTGAATACTACCTTTAGATGCATCCATGACTACCTTAAGATACCGTATTATAAAGTCCCTTGTTATGTAAATGTAGGTCATCTCTTCTCTATGTCATAATTTCAACCCTTGTCTCATGATACCCTCTTGTGCCATAAATTCAATCCTTACCTCTAGGAGTCCACTTGGTAGCATAAATTCTACCCCTACCTCGTTATGTCCTCTTAAAGTGATTTAAGTGTCTTCTTAATGCTTAAKGTCAACCTATACCTCTATGTTGCCTCTAAATAGATAAAATAGYACACAAATATCCATTACAAACATYCTTAAATTATATATCACACATTAAATAATTTAAAAGAATATTAAAATATTTTTTTATTTTTTAATATTAAAATTTTAACCTAAATCCTTTCAAAGTACGACATACTTAGCATTTATAGTGAGCTCCATATATATTTCCTTATCAACTAATTATCTTTACTTTCCTTCATTTATAATGTAATATAAATCATCTAAAATGATTGGACATTGTTTCCCAGTGTAGAAATCTCATCCCATAATAAATCATTTCTCAATATTTAACTCAAAATATTTATAAAATTGTTATTAAAAGTGTAAGATTCAATTTTGTTTAAAATAAATTTTCCTTATGCTTATTTTTTTGGTAATTAACAAATAGTGATCATTCATCCATGCTCTCCAAATTTCCAAACTTTTATTGTCCACCTATTTGTATGATTTTGTGAGAGAGCATCTATCTATCCTTTTGACATAATGAAAAGAGTTGAGTTAATTTTTTTTAGGGATTAACAAAGAGCATGCAATGTCTTTAGATTTTTAATATATAGAAAGTGGGGAAGGCCTTTAGTGTTATAAGTTCAGGTCCTATCTCTAGGCACCTAACTGATGACATAACCTTAACCCTTTTTGTACATGAATCCATGGCTTTCTTAAGGTGAGTATAAAGTTTTCTTGCATGTATATGTATGTTTCATAAGTTAAACCCCAACTTCTAGGTGCCTTCATTGTGGCATATTCCTAAGCCCCTAGTTACATGTTCTCTTTGAGTGTCATAAGATCAACCCTTCTCTTAGACTCTATGATGGTGCAATTAGTTTAATCCCCAACCTCTAAGCACCCATATCGCTACTTCAAAGTGCATATTAGTCATTTCCTACTGCTGTCATATGTGCAAACCCTATATCTAAGTGTTCCCTTGGTGTCATATCTTTAACCTTACGACTAGGTTCCTTCTTGGTGCTATAAGTTAAAAACCTACCTATAGATTTCATTCCCTTGCCATAAGTTGCATACCTACCTCCAAGTTCCCACCCTCCTTGATTTTAAATTCCCACCCTACTTGGTAGCATAAATTCTACCCCTACCTCGTTATGTCCTCTTAAAGTGATTTAAGTGTCTTCTTAATGCCATAAGGTCAACCTATACCTCTATGTTGCCTCTGAATAGATAAATAGTACACAAATATCAATTACAAACATCCTTAAATTATATATCACACATTAAATAATTTAAAAGAATATTAAAATATTTTTTTATTTTTTAATATTAAAATTTTAACCTAAATCCTTTCAAAGTACTACATACTTAGCATTTATAGTGATCTCCATATATATTCCCTTATAAACTAATTATATTTACTATCCTTCATTTATAATGTAATGTAAATCATCTAAAATGATTGGACATTTTTTCCCAGTGTAGAATCCCATCCCATAATAAATCATTTCTCAATATTTAACTCAAAATATTTATAAAATTGTTATTAAAAGTGTAAGATTCAATTTTTTTAAATAAATTTTAAATAAAAAAATTAACCAATCTCCTCATGGTTATACATACTTGGTATAGAAACCTAGCAATGGTGCATGTCACCTCCCTTTCACCGAACATTCTTTTGAATTGCCAAAATAGATTTTCATTGGGAAATTATACTATGATTCAGACAAGTATTGTTGGTGGGTTTTGTCACAACGATGTACCAAAAAACCTTACTTTGATTGGTTGTATTCTTAAAGGTATATGAATTCAAAATAGCTCGATGAAATAAGGATTTATGCATGCAACACCATAACTCTTATGAAAAGAACATAAGCAAGTAGGATATTTTGAATTCACCACTAGCAGATTTAATATTTAGAGCATAATAAATAGTACATGTATTTAGATATAATATTTAGATCGTATTTTGAATTGACACTTCCATGGCTTGAACAACCCTTACCTGTGTTTCTTGATGTAGGTTTGATCAACCCTTCCTTATGCTGTCCCTCGAAAAGAAATTTTATATTATTTTGTCTTGCTTCAACTTTATTAGATGCATTTATTAAAGTTCTTTTAGTAATTTGCAAGTTCATATATCATATATCTTAATATTCTATAAGGTACTAGTTAAATTAGCTTTCCTTCATATTGCATCACCATCTAGGTTTAGAACCTTGGCTTAGAACCATAGGTTTAGGATTTTTATGGTGGTGGCGACAATTGTGCCCTAGGTGAGGGATAACAAGTACAAAACATATTAGTTTGTACTCATTATTTCCCTCCATTCCTAGTCTCATACCATATTTTATTGATTATTCTTGAAGAGTGGGACACAAGAATTGTCCTATGCTTTGGTAAACTAAGGATGAGTCTCCTTATCCAAGATATACC
>JASDQU010030555.1:0-19139 GCA_032191745.1 Picea mariana | reverse complement strand
AACTACAGAGATCTCCCAAGTCAACATAAACAAAAGACTAGTTGAACCGGCTCTTCCTTCTTCCTTCATAGGGTGGACCTTGCTTGGGTGTAAGCGAGCCTCTCGTGCAGGATTAACAACATCCTTCAATGCTATGTCAATATATATGGGGAAATTGATCAATCCTGGGGGACTAGGAAGAATAATGTTGCGCTCCTTCATCTCGCTTCTAAGAAGCCGAGGTAACCCTAAAACTGATGCCATGTTGTGATCGACAAAACAATTCAAACTTCACCTCAAGGATGTGTATGGCATCCCCATCACCTTTGAGAGTGTTCTTATTGACTATATCCCTTCCTCTACTGCTTATCATGTGCACCATCATAGATACACCCCTAGTACCAACCTTCACTATATCCCTTCCTCTGCTGCTTATCATGTGTGCTATCATGGATATACCCCTAGTACCAACCTTCACATAAGAGCCATAACCACCACCATGACTCCACTTCCCTTCTAGAGACTTCGACATCACCAAAAATGAATGCAAATTACTATCGCTTAACCCTTCCATTTTGTTCGCATGCTTCTTCATTATTCCCTCGACTCTCCACCACCTTCCAAACATCATGTCCTTCATCTAAAACAAACAACATACTCACCACCTGCCCCTATATCCTATCACATCCATTACGGTCTTCATCTGTCACGTCGAGCTCAGTCCAGCCATGTGGGATAAGTTTATCCCACTTACATATACCCCATCCAGGTAATGGAAATACAAAAATATTTACATACTAAATTCTTATATTTTATCATTATTAAAAAACTATTTTTTAATAAATATTATATATTTTAAAATTATTTTTTGATTTGAGCGATTAAAAAAATACCTTATAATTTCACACTATCCAAAATCCAAAAATTGCCCATATAAAGATACCATTATTAATTTTACCCATCTTGAAAATCTTCTCTATCAAGGCTATCCAATGCCACTATGATAAGAAAATCTGACTTATACCTCCATTATGCACTAATCCATATCTTTATAAAGGAAATTAAAAGAAGAAATTAATTAAATCTATCTATTAAAATTGTGAATATCATTTAGAAAACAATTAAATAAAAAACACTATATGATTATTTCATTTTAAAAAATATGTTTAAATTGAAAGAAAGAGGGAGAGAAAATTTGTATAAGTAAAATTTTGATATATATATTTGTTAGTGTAAATTGGTATTTTATAGTTTAGTATAGAGAAATGAGGTAATATATTAAAATAATAATAAATATTAAAATAACAATACATAATATTTTACTTTATGATATTATTTAGGTAGAGAGTTGAGGATGGGGTGGGTGATTCAAGTAAACATATTATGTTTTTCTCAATATTTTTCTCATCTCTACCTAATATATTTATATGTTTTATTCAATATTTCTCCTCACCTCTATTCAATATATTTATGTATACTGTAATTGTCAAATGAGTTTAGATTAGGTGTTTAGGAGGAATGATTCTTATCCTCCCACCTATGTTCGATATATTATTGTAATGACTTTGAGCTTTGCTGTTAACCAAGAGGCTTTGTACCCTAAAGATTCTAATATTCATTGGATTATCATCCCTTCCAAAAAGTACATAGGGTTTTCCAAACTTTGTAACGTGAAATGACCTTGAACCTTCTTGTTAACCAATGGACCTTGAGACCTTGTACCCTAAATATTTACTAGTTTATCATCCTTTCCAAAAAGTACTTAGTACTTAGGGTTTTCCAAACTTTGTAACTTGAAAAAAATATATGCAAATTGCTATTTAAAAGATAAAGAGTAACCCAAAAAGGAGACTCCTTTTTGCAAATGAATCTAATCATACAAATGATGAGATATTATTTGTTAAAAAAAACCCTAAATTTTAAATCAAGACATAGATAGTTCATGATTCATCCAACTAAATTTGTAATATGCATCTCTTTGAACTTTGTTTCAAAATATTGAGTGAGATATGAGGGTAGGGTGGGGAAAATACCCAAGTAAAACATATGATGTTTTACTCAATATTTCCCTCATCTCTACCCAATATATTTATATGTTTTATTCATTATTTCTCTCCATCTCCATCTAATATATTTATGTAGATTGCATTCTCTCAATTGGGTTTAGATTAGGTGGTTGGGAGGAATGCTTGTTATCCTCCTCATCTACGTTCAAGTGACATAGTGATTTCTTAACCAATATATTATTGTAATGACTTTGAGCCTCCTTGTTGATCGACCTTGTACCCTAAAGATTCTCAAGTATATTATTATAATAGCTTTGAGCTTTGTTGTTAACCAACCTACCTTATATCCTAAAAATTCTAAGATTTACTGGATTATTGTCCTTTTCAAAAATACTTAAGATTTTCCAAACTTTATATCCTGAAAAAAAATGCAAACTCATGTTTTCAAATGAGTCTAATCATACAAATGATAGTAACCCAAAAAGCATACTCGTGTTTTCAAACGAGTCTAATCATACAAATATGATGAGATCCTCTTTATCGGGTAAAAAAAAGGTTAAATTTTAGATCAGGAGGTTCATGATTCATCCAACTGCAATCTGTAGATCTTTGAACTTTGTTTAGAACTGCAACTCTTTCAAATATTGAGTGAGATATGAGGGTGGTTTAAATATCCAAGTAAAACATATTATGTTTTATTCAATATTTCCCTTATTTCTATTCAATATGTTTTATTTAATATTTTTTCATCCTATTAAATATATTTGTGTAGACTACAACTTATAATTGGGTTTAGATTAGGTGGTTAGGAGGAATGACTGTTATCCTCTCCATCTAGGTTCAAGACATGGTAAGTTCTTAACCAATATATTATTGTAATGATTTTGAGCCTTGTTGCTGATAGGCCTTGTACCTTAAAGATTCTCAAGTATATTATTGTAATGACTTTGAACTTTGTTGTTAATAAGTAACCCTTATACCCTAAAAATTCTCAAATTTACTAGATTATCATCCTTTCCAAAAAAACTACTTAAGATGGACAAAGTACTTATGGTTTTCCAAAATTTGTAACCTAAAAAAAAAATTTACACACTGCATATTAAAAGATAAAAAGATAAAGAGTAACCCAAAAGGTTCAAATGAGTCTAATCATACAAATGATGCGATCCTCTTTATCAGAAAAAAAAAACCGCTAAAGTCACACTTGAGGATTTATACATGGACACTTGAACGAAACAGCAGGAGAATCTTGGGCCGGTAGAGTATAGGACCAGCAAATTGACATAGAAAGAAAGAGGGAAGATGCTGCAGGGACGGCGCCTTAAAGTCGATGAACGTCGAGAGAATACTTGTCTTTTCATTCATAGAACGCCGAGTAAAATTCTGAGAGCTGAGTAGCTATCATGCTTCATATTTATCCCACATAGGAAGTTCCAAGATGGTAGAATATTGAAAGAAAACAATTTATGCTAATTATAAGGCGAGGAGTCACTTTTTCCTTTTTACTTTCCGTGTTCTCTTTACTCTGCATTCAGTAGCTAGAGTTCTTTTCATGTAAGAAACTCTTGCTCCACAAGATTATTTTCCATTTTTAATAAACATTGTCATATTAGAGATCTCAGATTATGAATTTTCAGTATATATTTTGGGTGGACGCTCTAGAGTTGCTCTCAAGCATTTTCTTTTCCTCAATATATTGTGAGGTCTGTATCAGGGTCAACGTTTTTGGAGGCTCTTTTTGACTTATAATTGTTCCATATGAGATAACTATTTTGTTATTTTTTCTTCTTAATATTCCCAAATCTTATATATATATATATATATATATATATATATATTTAGTTTTAGGTATATTTATTATGTTATGTGTGTTACAACAATGTTTAACCTTTTATATATATAGAAGTCAGTAAAATTATTAATTAATAATATGAATGATAAACAATTTTAATTGTGATATGTTTTTAAGGAAAATAAATTTATAATTATTTGAAAAATATCAAGTTTATCTCAAGTCCATTTATATTAATATAGGCATTGAGTACAATATTTAAAAACCTCAAAATAGTAACATACCTATTTAGAAACCCTTTATGTCTAGCTAAAAGTTTTATCAACAATACTAACATAACAAAAAGCTATAACACCATCCAACAATGTAACCTAAAATAACCTAGACTAATCATAAGAGTTTGATCTTGAATCAATGATTTATCCACGGGGATATCCCCTTCATGGTAGACTTTAATATCTTCGTGAGCTCCACCGTTGCCATGCCTATCATATTCTTGTACTTTTCCTTAGCTATAGGAGTTCTTGTAGAAATTCTTCCCTTCTCATTTTTATTCTAACCATCCTTAATGATATCTTCCAACTCCATATTGTTTTGACCAATGCCTCATACTTTCTGTCTTTCTTGTTTAATTTATGCAGAAAATCCTATTGTTGAATTCCCTTTTCCTCCATGATATAGCTATATCATTTTTGTGTATTTTGTCTTCCATCTTTTGAGACCCTTGTTGGTATCTAGCTTATAAATTCAAGTTCCATCTCCTCGATTGGGAACTGATACCTTTTCTCTCTAACTCTAGTTTCGATTCTCTCAACTTCCTCCTTCATTGGGCCTACAAAATGTTGGTGGAAATGTTATGATGCT
The DNA here is from genome assembly GCA_032191745.1 of Picea mariana. Lineage (NCBI taxonomy): Eukaryota > Viridiplantae > Streptophyta > Pinopsida > Pinales > Pinaceae > Picea > Picea mariana. Next base: position 14,498 of record JASDQU010030555.1, on the reverse strand, counting down.
TCCATGATTTCTATTTGTGCTCTAGTTTCCTTCTTTTACTTCCCCATTTAATGTTGTCTCCCATAGGAGTGAGGCCAACCTTGTCTAATCTTGCCCTCTCTCCCTTTAGTCCCTCTATTCTTCCTCTTTTCCATCTTTATTGTCTAGTTCCTTAGCCTCCAATAGCCAATGCAATTGAACCATAGGTCTACCTTCTAGTGCCAACTAAAGCCATGGTTTATCCAAACTATTGATGTTTCATTTAGCATAGATATTCTCTCCTCAAGTTCGATATAAATGTTGATAGAGTGCCCCTAAAATGACATTAATATTTCAATAAGAACCCATGTTCAAAGCCATAATTCATCATGCAAGTGGCTATATGCCCAAATTATTGGAGGATCTACTAGCAGCATGGGAGAGTCGAACCATTATTTCCCCACATTTCCTCCCCATCCCTTTCCATGCTATCAATAGTACGATGATGGGTCTTTTTTGTTTGTCTTGGAAAACACATGATGACATATACCCCAAGGCTCCGTAACACCCATACGGGAACATTATTGTTCCAATTCCCCTTTTCTAGTACAACGAGTTTTTTTCATAAAGATTAATGATAATGGAGATGATTTTTTGAAACCCCTAATTTGATTAGTGAGAAAGTGGTTTCAGTTTTTCACAATTATAATGGTTAAATGTTTCTTTTTATCTTTATTGCAATTCAATACTAAAGTACAATTTTGTTATCTCTCTCTCTCTCTCTATATATATATATGTGTGTGTGTGTGTGTGTGTGTGTGTGTGTGTGTGTGTTCATTCTAGGAAAAACCCTATAGGATCTCTTTTTCTTCCCTAAAATATCTAGATGAAGGGAAACTCAATTGCTAGCCACAATAATTGGCCCTCAACTAAAATAAAATTAGCAGATTTCAAGGAAAATTTTGTCTTGATAGAACTAATAGATCTCAAGGCAAACCCCATCTTGAAACAATTTGTTGGAATAGACTGAGTTAACCTAGAAGGGATGGGTCTCATGAGAAAAGTTTTGGTTTGAGGAAACATCCTATGGAGTTAGGATCTAGCCAATTGTTTTATGGCTCATAAGCCATGATCCCCCCTGACCATGACACAGAGTCTTAAGAAGGAATCCTTTACCTATGACATTGGTGGCCCTGTTTTTCAAGATCTGGAATTATACATATGGGTCTCATGCTCCAAACCATAGTTTGAGGCAGGGATGATTTTAGGGGCTAAATTTCTCTCATGGGCTAATTTTCCATGGTTTTTCCCTAAAAAATATTCGCTATTCTAAAAATGATTCGCCCAAATTCTATAGTATAAATTTGTTTTACCTTAAAAATTGCCAAAATTTTATACAAACTATGTAAAATCCTTAGAAATTTGAGTGTTTTTACAAAAATATTGCCAAACATTTTATAGTTGGCATATGAAGGATTAGTAAGATTCACCAAGGTTTCTACATTTTAAAATAAATTTCCATCCTTAAAATCATCCTTGGTTTGAGGCTAACAACTATGAATTTTGGCCCTAGCCAATATTTTAGGGCTCATAATCCACCCATAGTTCCATGAACCATGACATAATCCATGTAAAATGATTGATATTTGGCATTTGACAGGAATATGGATGTAATTTTGAATATTAGTAACAATAGGGATGTGCCTCATGGGCTAAGTCATGGTTAATGGTTGAAAACTAATGATTTAGGTTAGGAAACAAATGTTTTTAGGGATCATAGGGTGTGATCAAGGTTCTAGATTATGACATAATCCCTCAAGAAGGAATATTTGTCCTCTAAGAGGAATATAGACCAATTCCAAGGGTTGGGTGCAATATGTATAGTTCTTGTCAACAAAGCCATGGTTTAAGGAAAAAAATAGAAATTTAGACGTTAACCAATTCTTTTAGGGCTTATAGGCCATGCATGGGTCCCATGAGCATGACATAATCCATCGAGAAGGGATATTTCACCTATGAGAGAAATGCCTATTTATTTTTTAATATTTGACCCGATAGGGATGGGTCTTATGTATCAAGCTATGTTTTGAGGTTGAAATTAAGGATTTATTCTTTAAACAATGCTTGTTAGCCTCATATTCCATGCATACGACTCCATACATAACACATACCATATATAAGGAATATTTAACCTATGATATGAATAAGGTCTCATTTTTGTGGATTGGGTGCATGAAGGATGGGTCTAGTGGCTTAAGCCATGGGCTAGGGTTGAAAACTAGGAATTTAGACAAGACAACTAATGCTTTTAGGAATATTAACTGATGCATGGGCCCCAAAACATTAACAATATATCAATAAATAATCTTATACTTTGAAAGGAATATGGGAGGATTGATTACAATAAGGATAAGTATTGTGAACCACAACATAGTTTAAGGCTAAAAACTAGGGATTTAGGTCCTAAATAATTCTTTTGGGGATAATATGCCATGCATATAGCCCAATACCATGACATAATACCTAAATATTTATGATTCCTTTGAGATGAATATTGGCTCTATTTTGAGCATTGGGAATAATGAGGATGAACAACCATTGTGTAGGGTTGGGGATAAAGAGATAAGTCATATAAATATTTCTTTCAAGGATCCTAGGCTACATGTAGGGCCCTAATCATGACACAAATATTATTTATGGAATAGTCATCCTCTAATAGGAATATGGACCCATTTTCAAGGATTAGATGTAACATAGATAGATATCCCAAGTCATTATTTGAGGTTGAAAACTAGGGATTTAGTCCCTAATTTTTTTTTTTAAGATTAAAACTAATCCATAAGGCCTTATATAACAAAATGTTCCATACAAAATAAATATTTGATCTATGAGAGGTATATGTGCTTAATTTTGGGTTTTGGGCATGGTAAAGATGTGTCTCTTGGTCTAGGTTGTTGTTTATGGTTAAAATATAAGTATTTAGGCCCTAACTATTTCTTTAGGGATCATAGGCTATGTTTGGGGTCCCAAAGCATGATAAAACCCTAAAAAATCCTTTTTCTTTTGCTTATCAAGGATCAAATATACTCAATTTCAAGAATTGGGCAAAAGAAAGATAGGTTCTTGTTGCCCAAGCCATGGTTAATGGATGGAAACTAGGCATGCAATCCATGTATCAATTGATTTTAGGGTTCATATGGAATGTTTGATGCCATAAACCACAACATAGTTCCCAAAGAAGGAATATTTGACCTTGAAGAGGACTAAGATCATGATATTGAGGATTCGACATAATTGGGATGGGTTCTATGGCCCAAGCCATGGTTTGAGGATAAAAATAATATATGTAATCCCTAAATAATGAGTTTAGGGCTCAATAATTACGAACAAGGAATAAGAGCATGACACAATCCCTAGATTAGGACTTTTTCACCTATGAGAGAAACATGGGCTTAATATTGCAAATTAAGCTCAATAGGGATGTAATTCATGGTCTAGATCATTCTAGTTGAGGAAAAGAAATAGGGATCATGTTTTGAGAAGAAACATGCTCACATTTTGGAGACATTCCAATTCTATGTGTTGACCAATGTGGTTTCTTTGGAGATCTTGATGGTTCACACTACAAAAAACATGTTAAATATTTTTTCCAATTCCATATATATACATGAAAATGATGATGATGATTATGATTATGATTCATTTCCATTAAGACCAACTATATATCTATTGAAGGTAGCACCAATGACTATTTGTACGACAGAATCAAGACCTAAGTAGAAATTCATTGGCACTAAGACTAAGAGCATTATCCATTACCATGTTCATCTTATATGACCATGATGAGCCATATGGGGCTAATGTGTTTTGTAGAAAATCAAACTTTGGTGGGGAAATATCACCACCCGTTCCCAATATCAGTCTAGTCCATGTCCATAGAAAGGCCAATCGATTAGCAGATCGACTAGAAATTGAAGGAGCCACTTTGGATATTTGAGAAGTTATGTTTCCGTGGGAGTCATTGGATCCTAATGAACTCATAGATGAATGTCTCAAAATCAACAATAACAACAACATGCCCTTGGATGGTCTTTATTTGGTCTTGGTTATGTGAGGAGTGCTACTTCAAGCCTCATCATTGTGGACTTGGTTGGTAGGCTACAATCAAAGTTATATATAATACTTTTTGTGACATATTAATATAAATATAGCTAGCTTACCAAAACAAAGTGATCTCCCACTTACAAGAATTGAACTTAGGAGAAAAATATAATAATGATTCTTTGTAACCAAGCTAAACTCAATTGACAAAATGTATTACACAATAAATATTTCAAATGACAAATTATACTTTCTCATCATTAAAAAAAATTCAAATTTTTATAAACAATATTTTATATTTATAAATTAATTTTAATTTATAAATTTCTTCCTTTCTTCTTTTATGTTATTTTATAAATAACAAAATTTTCTTAAATTAAATGAATTTTTCTGTTAAAAAATATCAGTAATTTACATCCATCCATTTTGAAAATACTCTTAACAAAATCATCATCCAATAACTTGTAAAAATCCCATTATTAATTTACACACTTTATATTGAAAATATTCTCAATAACACTCACTCTCTTGTAGTGAGAAAGTTTCACAAATATCAAATTACTTTAGTTGAAAGAAGTAATTAATTTTTTTTTAATGTTAAGATAGTTAATCAAAAAAATTATATTAAAAATCTAAAAAAATGCAAATGTATATTCATTTGAATCCCATTGAAGATGGTACATAGGAAAATTAAATAATTCTTGGTGTAAACATTAAATAGTGTTAGAGTGTACATTCATTTGAATCCCATTGAAGATGGAACATAGGAATTTTTTTTTTTAATGTTAAGATAGTTAATCAAAAAAATTATATTAAAAATCTAAAAAAATGCAAAAGTATATTCATTTGAATCCCATTGAAGATGGTACATAGGAAAATTAAATAATTCTTGGTGTAAACATTAAATAGTGCTAGAGTGTACATTCATTTGAATCCCATTGAAGATGGAACATAGGAAAATTAAATAATTCTTGGTGTAAACATTAAATAGTGCTAGAGTGTACACTATTTTAAGTTATTTTTGTGTATGAAATGTGGAGTTTTGTATTTTTTAATGAATATGCGAGTGAAGTAGATATTATCTAGTTTAGAATGAATAAACCTTAATATGTTTTTTTGGTAAAAATAAATTTTAAAACCAAAGATGCAATAAAAGTTATAAAAAACATTTCATGCATATTTAATTATTATTAATTTTTTTAATCTAGAACATATTTTAAATTGTATTGTTTATAATTTTGAAAATTTTCTTTAGATAAGAGGTTACATTATATTCATGATAAGAGGTTGTATTATAATTAGGACAGTGTAAGTCTAGATGTTATTTGAAAGAACATGAAGTTGTTGTAGCCTCAACAATGATAGTATGGGATGATAACTTTCTTGCAAATACCATCTTTTGGTCCTAAGAAAATGGTGCATGACTAGGCTCTGCAACTCACTAATATAGTTATAGAACTAGAACAACTCTATGTTGAAGTAGCACACTCACATAGTTATAAGATTAAGATGCTACAACACTGTATACATACATAATAAAAAATGTAAACAACATTAAAAAAAGGAAAGGGACAAAATTGAACTCTTTATTGAATAGTACACCAAATTTGGCCTATGGATTGCAATCTAGAGGTCTTAGTCTCTCCATGATTCATCCAATTATAGGATGGAAAGACCAGACTACAAATCGATCTCAAATTCCAAGAGCACAAACTGGTATTCACTCTCCTTTCCTTGCCCTACTAGACGCTCCCACCCCCTCGATGCACTGCCCTCCAATTATATAGAAAAGGGGGGCTACAGATAGACTCTATTAGACAAGCTTGGTTGGTTGAATAGTTGAGGAATTTATTAGTTACCTTCTACTAAAGGTTGTTTAATATGAAGCCCTCCCAACCTAATTCACTAGGTTTATAATTTTCCCTCAACTTATTTATTTCATGTAGAATTCAAACAATATCTGCAATGATTCACATCCACCATTTTTTCCTCTAAAATTCCTAGGGGTAGCATGCAGTTTAATTTATCTTTAACCACTCTCAATTTTTTGTCTTTTAGCTTCCATAGCAACACATGTATTTGTAGCAAATGGAAAGGAAATCCATGGCCTTTAATTCTATAGAAATCACACACTCTATCCATTTCCAAAGACAATTAAGCTTCATGTCACACCTCTTTTGTAGCAATGACGACCTCATTGTTTCTTCCGACTAAGTAAATTAATTGAACAACAAGAAATGTAGATAGAAATAAAATATTTTGATGATGATTACACAAGACCAATGATGATCTTGCATTAGAAACCCTTGGTAAGGAAACCCGATCATCCATCGCATGTGGACTAAACCATGGAACCATTGAGTAATGTAGGCCATTGAAGGCAATCCAATTCCTCCTTTCCAATCAACAACACATCTTATGAGTTTGTATTCTTCCACTTGACTAAATATTTATAATCATATTGAACTTGGTTCTTCCCACTAACTCTCTTTTCCAATATTTGTTCAATTTATTTAGTTGGCTTGACTAACATCTATCCTTCCCATTCCTCCATGGTGCCTACTTCACCATCTTATTCTCCTTCATGAAACTCATATAAGTAAGAAAATTTAAATATGGGAGAAATATAAAAGGACTTCAAAAAAACCAACTTGTAGGTGTTATCATAAATTTCTTTAGAATCTTACATGGATCAATTTTCTTGTACTTTATTTTGTTGTGCACACCTATGGGAAATCTATCCTTTCTCAAATGCACAATCACTGTATCTCTCTCTTCAAAAACCTTCAACCTCCTATGAAAATATTCCTTCTGTTTATAGCTATCATTACTCTATTGTAGCTTTTTCTTGACTTTCTCACGAATATCATGCATTCTTTTTGCAAAACTATTTCCATCAACACTTCTTCTATCCTTGAATTTCAAAAAATTAACCAAGACTAAAACACCCTTTGGAGACCTACCATACACTTCCTAAAATGGAAATTTTCCAATGGATCTAATCATTGAAGTGTTGTAAGTGAATTCAACTGAGTTACAACCAAATCCCATTGACTTGGTTTGTCTCCAATCAAACTTCACTACAAGTTGTCTAGACTATGATTAAATACCTCTGTCTAACCATATGTTTATGGATGATACTATAATATGTATTTCAACCTGAAACCCATATTCTTCCAAATATTCCTCAAAAAATGTCCAAGGAATTGAGTAGATATCTATCAAAAGTGATACTCCTAGGCAACCCATGCAACCTCACAATTTATTAGAAAAACAATACAACCACATGTGTATCATCATTGGTATTTTTTCATGGTATAAATGTTCCATCTTAGAAAATCTATCCACAACTACCAACATTGACTCACCTTTTGTGTCTTGAGTAGTCCCAAAATAAAATCCATGCTTATGTCTTCCCATGGTTTCTTGGGTACTAGTAACGAAATCTATAACCTAGTGTTCTGACTTCTTCCTTTGGTAATTTGAAATGTTCCACATTTCTTAATAAACTTTGATGAGATGATTGTTGATGTTGGGCCAAAAGTATCTTTCATCTACCAATGTGTTGGTTTTATCCTCTCCAAAATTTCCACCTGAACCTCAACTATGTAGCTCTTGAATGAGGTTTAGTCTCAATGAACTTCATAGAGTACACAAATTTTGATTCTTAAACAAGAATCCCTCTTGGAGGTGAAATACATATAATGTTTCCTATTCATACCCCATGGTTCTTTGCACACTATCCATGCCTATGTAAAATATATATATTCTGCATAGAACTATTTCATGTTGTCTAAAATAACAACCTCAATTGACATGGTATTCAACAACATCACTCTCCATCTTAATGCATCTACAAACTCATTACATGAATCTCGGACATATGGTCCAAAAAAATGAGTAGCCCTACAAAAACTCCACCCATTTCAAATACTTCTTATTCAACTTAACATTACTATTTATATACTATATCACATTATGATTAGTAAACAATACAAATCCCTTTTCTAGCAAATAGTGTCCTCATTTATTCGAAGCTTGAACAATGACATAGAATTCTTGATCATAAACAAAGTAATTTTTCTTAGCATTATTCAACTTATTGCTAAATAATTCTATTAACCTACCATCTTGACTCATGACCACTCCAATCATTGAACCACTTGTGTCACAATCTACTTGAAACAATTTGTTAAAATTTGGAAGTGCCAAAACCAATTGTTTGGTTACCTTATTCCTCAAGNTTTTGTTGTTTCTATCTATTGGAAAGCTCCCTTCTTCGTACACTCAACGAGTGGTGCACAAATCCCATTAAATTTTCTAATAAAATTTCAGTAAAATATCACCAAACCATGGAAACTCCTTAAATCAAATGTACATCTAGGCACTGACCAATCCACAATGGATTTCACCTTTTCAGGATCCATCTTCAAACCCTCCCTATAAACCACAAAATCCAAGTAAACCGACTCTTCTTAAAAGAAAGTACATTTCTTCAAGTTAATTTGCAACTTCTTTGCATTCAACCTTTCCAACACTTGTTTGAGATGCTCCAGGTGATCTTCCTTTGACTTGATAAAAATAATAATGTCATCAAGATACTTGGTAAAATCATGGATGCGGGTGTCTATTTTCCTTGTTTTTGAGAAAATAAATTATATTTTCACAATTTCTTCAACTTCTGGTAAACAAAGTTTTTATTTATTTAATATTTCACTTTACAATAAAAACAAAAATTGTCAAGAATTTTGTTAGCTTTCTATTGATTTTTTTTCATTTTTTTATTTATTGACATTTGATATGTCAATTTAGCAATTGTTTGACAATATGTTTCTTAGAAATGAATGGAATGATATTGCATTATGTTTTTTTAGCGTGAATGTACTCATTATTAAACTTTTGTTTATGAAAAACAAAATATGTTGCAACAATCCACATAGACTCTAGTCATCTATGGCTATAGTTTTGAATTTAATGGATGAATATTATGATTATTACAATTTTTTGAATTTGACCAATGTAAAAAAGTTGCTGATTTTAAACACTTTTAGTATGACACCATGTATCTGCCTTAATTTTTATTTAAAATTAAAATCTAAAAACGCCTTTTTGAAGAGGACAATGAAAGGTTCCGTAATATAAATTTTCCATAATTTTCCATTGTATATTATTGCAGATATTGATTTTTCATTTCACTGAATCATAATGCCATCTAAAAATAATTTGCAGTCATGTTTTTTATAAAAGAATTAAAATGACTAAAAATTAATTAAATTGAATACAAATTGTATCAAATGAAAGTAGATTCAATTATAAAAATGTTCCTATTAGCTATGAAACTAGACTCATAGAATTTTAACGAGTCTGCTCCTTCCAAAGTTGGAGTACGCTAGAGAGAACTCACAATTTTTTCAACATTGCCATAGTTGCAGGTGCTTGGATGAAATTCAATTTTTTTTGGCTGAAAGTTAGATTTAACGAAATGATAGAGAGAACTCTCACGATTTTCTCAACATTGCCATAGTTGCAGGTGTTTGGCTGAAATTTAGTTTTTTTGTGCTGAAAGTTAGATTTAACAAAATCTAACATTTGTCTAAAAAAAAAATTTGGCTGAAAAGTTGAAAATACAAACATCCGTTGGACGAGAAAAAAAGGGGAGACACATTGATTTGGTGCATAAATATATAAATACTCTTGGAAGAAATTCTATTAACACATTCGTGTAACAAGCTCACTCTACATTTTTTGTTTTTTTGTCCCTAGAAATAGTTATACTTAGCATGCAATAGAATTTACATGGAAGTATTAAACACTTCTGAAGTTTAGTATGAAAAAGGGAATTGGCATACATAGTTATGGAAATTAGTATATTGCAAGATTATTTTCACCTTGATATTTTTTTTTAACTTCTAAGTTTCAAGACTCTTTCTAAAGTGGTGGATCCACATGTTCATGGAACATATCTTTTTGTGAAATACCTTTTTTAATCTATAATTAATTGGACACCAATTTCTAAAAGTATTTATAATATTTCTCCACATGAAACCAATGATGCAAATAGTCATACATGACACCTCACGAGGGACTATTTGGTTTATGTGATATCATTTCTACTCCTCATGATTTCTATATTTCAAAGTCCATCTTCAAGAGTATTTGGATAACTTGGAGGAGGGCCATGGGTTTTGTTCATTGGAAATGGAAGGTATTAGATAAGGTAGGGATCTGGATGAGAGGCCAATTTGGAGTTGGAAGTAGGAGGGTACTTGCATATATGGCATTCCTTGTTTTCGGGCAAGGAGGCTTAGTGGAAAGAATATTTTCTTCAAGGGAGGGTATTTGGGATTCCAATTCTTGTTCTTGGAAGAAATGACATTCAGTGGCTAGGGAGTTTGCATTGTTTTCTATGGATCAAGCTACCTTTATGGATATCATTGGGATCATACCCCAGGAAGAGATTTTTAAGATGAATATTGATATGACTGGTCTCATTTGGTGATATTGGGAGTGGAGTTTTGGACGCCCCTTAACTAGTATGATTCACATAATATCTACTCCATTCTACATCAATGGCATGAGTTAGGTCCCATTCTCAATGCAGATGGATTTCTTCGGATGTGGAGAGCTATTGGATTCGATAGTTGCATGGTGTCTTGTCAATTTGAGTTTCCTATAAACTCTAGGTTTTTTCTTGGATGGTGATCTACCAAGGTCTCCCCTCCAAAGCCCGACTCGCCAAAAGTGGTAATTCATATGGAATTTCCCCCTCTTGCTTAAAATTAGAATCAATGAATCACAACTTGTGGGAACGCTCCTTTGTGATATCTTGTTGGGATCAAGTTCACTCTCAGCTGGAGAACATCCTTCAAGGACATTTGCACTAGTGGGGAATTTTTTTTGGTGATTCCACATGAGGATTTTTTTCCCTGGTATATGGCATTGTTTGAGAGTTTCTTCTTTGCATATTATTTGGAAACTCTCTTGCAAGTTTGTTTTGGTAACGAGGTTAGTTCTAAGCCAATGTTTTGTCAATTATGGTAAGATGAGGTATGTATGTAGCTCCTAGCAAAAAAGGCATCACTAATTAGAGACGTCAGATTGTTAGATCCAACCACTTGTTCTAATTTGATATAGATTGTATGTACCCTTTTGTTTTTTTCATTTATTTCTAGTTTCCACTATAAATATTTTTCTATATATATATATATGGAATATTTTTTACATATATGGTTATTGTTTAATATTATTATTAAGTTCTTTGCCAACATGTTGGGCTAAAATCAATCTGTGTTGCATCAAAATTTGTCTAAGGGGATGAACCCTCTAGATATCTAACCACCCATTTAGTGTCCAAAGTACTACCTTGGGTCACCACATCAATCATGCTAAGCCCCCCCTCACCCTTGGCTATGATATAGATAACCCAAGGGACCATGGGAAGACCACGATCCCCACCATACTTGGCTCGCAAGTACAAGCACAAAATCTATTCCAATTGATGAAGTTGTGTCATGCTCAGAAGACAACAAGACACATAGGAGATGCAAGAAGCTTAATGAATCCTACTCACCATCATTATCTTAACAACAAAGGGAATATCCTTGCACTACCAAAAAAAATAACTTACACTAAAATCATTGCAAGCACCAATCCCACATAGTAATCGACAAAAGGTCCACCCCAAATGGTATACCAAGATAATGCATAATAACCCATGGTTGAAAAAACCTCCAAGCAACTAGCAACCACATCAATTTACCCTAAAGACCAACTAGCTAGTAGTCCATCTTGTGATCACTAGTAATTTTCCCTAAAGCCTCACAAAACATTGTAGGACAATTGAGAGTCATTTGAATTTTTTTTATTAACCATCTCCTCCCTCCAAGGAGAGAAATACCTTTGATCCAACCTTGAAGAGCCAAAGGACACCCTTGTCTAATAGACCCCTAAGGATGGATGCGGGCGACAAAAGATTATTAGAAGGTGTTAATCATACTAACACAATGCTGGCCAAACCCAAGGCAAGTCAACATATCATTGATAAATGTTTAGTCAACATATCATATCATTGTAAGTAACCACTCTATAAAAAGTATCCCTAGTAGCCACAACCAACTCCTACATGTTGGGATTTGGTGACAATGAATTCTTCTAAGGAGGGATTTGGATCCTATTATTTTGCATTGGTTGCAACCAAATAGACCAAATTAGAATATGGATAGGGATTGCATTTAATAATCAGTTTCTTGTAAATGTATATAAATACATGTAATCCCGTAGAGGCAAAGAGAGAGACCGAGTGAGAACTTGAAAGTCTGTTGTAATATCCATGATCTGAATAATAACACAACCGATGCCTATGCTTTGTGGACGTATCCCAATGTTTGGGTGAACCACATAAAATCCCTGTGTTTATAATCTGTGTGTGATTGTTAATTGTCATATGTGAATTGTGTTTTCCATATTGACAATTCTAACAAGTGGTATCAGAGCTACTGTGTTGGAGATTTGCGAGGTGAAATCCATGGTGAAAGAAGGTGAATTGAGTGAGAAGAGTGAGCAATAGGTCATCGACGCCTCCCTGGACAATGTTAGAGGCACGTGGACACACTCACACTTATGAAATTAAAAATTTCGTGTATCATGCGCACCGTACCATATACCACAGAGCATCATCGCTTGCCCATCCACACGCAAGGGGCGCTATCGCTCCCCCATGAACCCTAAGGGAGCTTTGATATTCAAAGTAGCTCTCCCCCACCCATTGTGAAGGAGCGTCAATCCTATTTAAAACATTCGTATGATTTTTCAAGAAGAAAAATTTAAGGTATGTTTTTTTTTTTATGAAAGTAGAAAGGGAGGATAAAATATAGTATTTAAAGGAGTATTTTTTTTTATGTGAGGTGGATCTCACGTGGATGTTATGTTGAAGAGGATATAAAAGGTTTTATGAAATATATAAAAAAATTATTATTTTAAAAACTTTTGTGGTTATCATTTAACCTTTTTTATTAAGGATCCACATTTAATCTTATTTATTATTCATCCACATTTAAAAGGTTCTTTATAAGCAGTGGGTATTGGGAGATTTTTTGTGCTAATGGCTAAGATGAAGAGTTCAAATTTTGAAGTTGAGAAGTTTAGCGGTAAAAGAAACTTTGAGCTCTAGAAGCTCAAGATGGGGGATTTACTGGTGCAACAAGGGTTGAAAAAAGCATTGGTAGGCAAGTCAAAGAAACCAACAGCCATGATGAATGAGGAATAGGAAGATCTGGATGCAAAAGCTCTCAGTACCATTTGCTTATGTCTGGTGGATGATGTTCTGTTTAATATCGTAGGAGAGGATACAACATCAGGCTTATGGAGCAAGTTGGAAAGTCTTTATATGACGAAGTCCTTGATGAGCGTAATCTACTTGAAGAGACGATTGTATAGTTTGCAGATGAAAGAAGGTACAAAAGTTGCTGACCATTTCAATACCTTCAATACCCTTATAGTTCAATTGACTAGTATGGAAGTTAAATTTGAAGATGAAGATAAGGCTATTACACTATTGTGTTTGTTGCCTGAGTCTTGGGATAATCTAGTCACCTCTATTAGCTTCAACTCAATAGATGTTTTAGATTATGACTCTGTTGTAGGAGCTTTGTTGGCTGAGGAGATGAGGAGAAAATCTAGTCAAGAAACCTCAACTTCAGAGGCGATGCTCGTCAGAGGTCAAACTAAAGAGCAGAATGAGAGAATTTTTTCTCGATCTAAGTCAAGACACAGAAAGGGTAAATAAAAATGATGGTACTATGGCAAAACATGACATCTCAAGAAAGATTGTTGGAAGAGAAAGGAATCTGAGGAAAACTCTATGAAGGAAGCGAATTTGGCTATAACAAATTTAGGTACGACTGATCAAGTTTTATCTATTTCTAGCAATTTACAATATCAAGAAGAATGGCAGTTAGATTCAGGTGCCTCCCACCACATGTGCTCACATAGAAATTGGTTCATTTCTTACCAATCTGTTGATGAGGGTGTAGTGTTTATGGGAAATGGTATTCCCTATAAAACTGTTAGGGTTGGTAGTATTAGAATAAAGATGTTCAATGGTATTGTTAGGGAATTAACGGATGTTAGATATGTACCTGAGCTTAAATCAAATTTGATTTCATTAGGAGTGTTGGATTCTTGTGGATATAAGTATATAGGTCAAGGTGGAGCTCTTACATTGTCGAAAGGTAGTTTAGTAGTGATGAAGGCAAAGGTTGATAACCTTTATAAGCTGGAAGGGAGTACTGAAGTGACATCTGAAGTGACAGATGTATCTTCTTGTTTATGGAAGAAGCATCAAGGTCATAAGAGCAAGAAGGAATTGCAAAGACTGGTAAGCGGTAAATCATTTCCAGACTTAAAATCTTTGTGTCTGAATTCATGCTTGTTTTATATCT
>JASDQU010030554.1:0-10024 GCA_032191745.1 Picea mariana | reverse complement strand
GACATGATTAATCCACAATGGGGATTTAATCCAGTAACAAAATAATAAAAATGATTAATCCACAATGGGGATTTAATCCAATAATAAGAATGCTCTTCGCAGTTACATTATTTCAACACTTTTGCCTGCTCCCCCCACAGCTTCACGGATACAGGATTGTAAGTCGCTGGTTGGCATTGGACATAATCCTTTATTTCAGGAGCTGCGGGCGAGGAAAGATTGACTTATGGAAACTCGGTGCAATTAAGCTTACAAGGAAATGCCAATGCTCTCCCCCAACTTTTGCAATTGCTCCTGTTTTCTTGGTGGGGCTGCTATTTGGGGGCGTAGCAGTGGTGGGATATATTTTGTCTAACACAACCCGCGTTCCTAAAATAAAGAGACTAATCCCCTGCTATGTGTCTGTCCCATATCCTATCCCGCATCTTTGAAATCAAGTCAATATACAAAGTCCCATCCCAGGGCAAAATATGTCCAGGATTCCAGAGTTCCAACAATTGCATCAGTATTAACCAACATGGGACATAATATGTCAGAAGTTTGAACTAGGTGGATTGAGTACACAAAAAGTGTGTTGCATTACCCAACCAATCATTAGGCCTTGAAAAAATTTGTACAAGGAAAGAAATTGATAGCTATGAAATAATGAAGCAATTAAATATTGAAAACAGGGCTACTCTAACAGCTACGTAACACAAATCTAGAACCATGGCTGCATTCAACTCAACTATCAGCTTGAAGCAAAAAATGAATCAGTTAAATACAAACTGACTGACTTGATCTCCATAGAAAAACAGGTAGATGGACAAATACAAAAACTCTTTTCAGATTAATGTAAATGTATGCTCTGCAACTAAAACGAATTCAAGACAAGTAACATGCATTACTGATTCATTCATAAATGTGCAACATAAGTAGGAACTCACCAAAAACAACCCAATCCAGGAACTCCTTGTCACCAAAAATAACATAGATGTAAGATTTTGAAAAGTAACATTTCAATCCAATAAACCAAAGGTTTGGAAGATTTTTATTTAACAACAAAATGAAGTAGTTATTAATCTCATCTTAATTTGTTTGTCAGCACAATGTTGCTTAAAGGTTGACTATCTGATATAGCAAGTAGAAGAAATAAGCTTAGGAGCAAGCAAGGCTTTGGGTTAATAGCAAATTTATATAGTTTCTATCGTTTTGTAGTTTAGAGTAGCTCTGGAACAACAAACCTAAAACAATATATATTACTCTGCTTTGTTTTCCTGGAGATATACAAGCTGTCTGTTGTTCTTAATATGATACAAGTGTTCTAATAAAGACAAAGTTACCAGTCATCTTGAGGTGGGAATTTGGACATGAATAGATGGTTTTGTGTCTTCCTATGGTAAATATGTCTATCCTTTGCTTACGTTAAGAAGTTGGCTAGTTTGTTTTCACAAGGGCTGTTTCAAATTTCAATATAGTCTTCTTGCATTATTACAAGTCCTGTTAGGAGTAGGACTCATCAGAAACAATTTTTGTGAATTTTTGATCGGATGGAAATAAATCTTAAGCTCTTTTTAGTGTCTCGTGCACACACACACACACATTTGTATGTCATCTATGTATCTGTTTTGCAATTTTTCTTGAGTGAATGGCTAGCTGTGTTAGTTAAAAGTTTCACCTTGTTTTCAGGCATATCAGATGCGCAATGCTGGTGCTGTTATTCATAGTCACGGAGTGGAGTCATGTCTTGCAACTATGATTCATCCCCTGTCAAAGGAATTCCGGGTATCCTAGAATTATCCCTGCTCATTGTCTTCACATAATTGTCTTGTATTGTAAGCTTAGCTGAGTCTGTAATTTGCTTGAATGTAGAATAAAATGGATTTTGTTTCAAGGTCAAGGGATACCCATGATACATTCATAGAAAGATCAACTCCATGTTAACTCATTCCTTTTATTGAGCTGTAACACTCGTGTGTATTATGTTATGCAGATTACACACATGGAGATGATAAAAGGAATTCAAGGACATGGTTACTATGATGAACTTGTTGTTCCAATAATTGAAAACACTGCCTATGAGTATGAATTAACAGAATCTCTTGCAAATGCGGTATACAATCCCTATCAATTTTATTCCATTATCTAAAATTGCTATACAATCATTGTGTGCATGAACCAAATACTTGTTATAGTATTGTTCTAAGATTTATATTTTTAAGCTGGAAATGGAGGTTATAGAATGAGAAATGTGAAAATGTGCTAAGTTTTGGAAAACATGTGTACATGATGGAGATTTGGATTTCCAAGGCCTATTTTTTCGAAAACTAATAAGGTGTGTCCTAAACAAAGAATTACACATAAGGATTAGAGCGTTTATATGTACTGATGTGCATGTCATAACTCTGACTTATCGAGGCCCATGCCAATATAAATCCAACACATGCTTGCTATTATTAAATAAATAATGGTTCAAGATTTGATTACCTTCTAAGGTTTGAAATCCATATTCTTAGTAGAATTATTAAACATTATTGGACATGCACCACCTCAACAAATGCCGGACTCCTTTAAAGTTTCCTTTCTATGAAAGTGGAAACTTCTGGTGCTTGTGTTTTACAGCATAAGGTGATTGCTCTTGTAATGCAAGTTAACTTTTCCAATTTAGAGAAGACAACACCTTCTAGTAGTCTTTGCCACCCGGGACTGTTTTTGGTCCATTTTGGGCAGTTTTTGGCCAATGGTTTTTCAGCCCATTGTAATATAATTCCAGTTAAAGAATCTAATCTAGGTTAATGGATTAGGGTTTTGGATGCCGCGTAATCATATATATTCTATTATAAATGAAGTTAATACAATGAGAGTTAGAGGTGTGGCTCTAAACATTTGCTGGTTTTCCCGGTTAAGGGTTTCCAGGATAAATTTCTGAGTACTGTGTGTGAATGCTATTGTTTTCCTTTCTGTTTTATAAAGAATCTGTGTGTGCATTGCTATACTATAAAGGTTTAAAACTTACACTATTAAGCACCAAGAGGGATCAAAAAGAAATTGGGATGCAAAATTCAAATCTCTTGGTGCTTACAAGATCACGAGTTAAAATGGATCTACGTTGGTGTTAAATTTTTCAAGGAAAACCTCATGGGATCCCCTCTCTTCCCTAGAATATCTGTATGGAAGGCAGCTAAACTGCCAACCACAATAGCAGTTGGTAACACAATGGGACTCAGTCGGACTCAAACCTCAGCCGGATTAGAATCAAAGATCTGATGGCGAACTCCACCTTGAAATAGTCCCTTCGAATCAATTGAGCTAATCCATTGGGCTTAATTGTGTGTGTATGTTAATGCTTGGCATTATTTTCTTAAATTTTATTTTTTACATTAATGATTTTATTTTTTTATATTTTAATTTATAAGCATGGATATTACACATCTCATCCATATTGTGGTGTTCTTTTTTGTTTTTCTAAAAATATTATATCGGGCTGACTTATGCCACGTGTCAAGTCAGCACTAGGGACGAATGTTACACTTCTCCCTCCTATTGGGCTGTAGAATGCACCTTGCTTCTTTCGGTGCAATAACTTAAAGATAAACGGAAATAAACCTAAGTTCACCTAGATGACCCGAAGATATTCTTGTATGAAATATTCGAGACTCAAAGCAACGATCTACCTACTCGTTCAATCAAAGGAGGATTGAACTTTTTCTAAGCTACCTAATCACCTAAAAACTTTGAACTCTTTTTTTTTTCTCTTTTTTCTTTTCTGTGCTGCCCCTCCCACCCCACTTTTTTTCCTCTGTTTTTTTTGAAAATTATCAGTATGTGTTATATTAACATAGATACATTTACAAAAGATAAAATCATATCCTCTTCCTCAGCGCTACTAGGGCAGAAATAAAATTTGTCCTCCATGGCAGGTTTTATTCTGTCATAGGGTCCAATCAGCTTAGCATCTACTTTGGCTCATGTGATATCCTCTCCCACCCTCAATTATTTTGAATTTCTGGGTCTTTAATCTGCAAGTGTATCTGGGATTTTGGAAGTTGGTTTTCCTCTTTTTTTGCCTTTTTTTTCTCTTTATTTTCACGAAACAACACATCACACTTGCTATGATTGATCAATATATTCAAATGACCAATACAGCCATTACATAATCGATTGATCTTATGGAATCTATCAACATAATCAAAGCTCCAGTGAAGCCATTCTTGGAGTCTGCTGATTCAGAGATATGTCTTCATATGCTTGATTGTCAAACAATCAAGCAAAGCTGCTAGCTGTAACCTAGAACATAAATGATCACTAGTTAGTAAGAAAAAGGTAGAAAAACTAAGACTTTTCTGAACTACCTCCTGAAACACCTCTACCATCCTCAATTCAACAGGATCATGATAAAAGCTGACATTCAAGCAATGATTAAATTGAGAATTGAGGTGAGGAATAAAACCAGATTGTGAGATCATTACCAAATCCATATATTGTCTCTGCTACTTGGAGAGATTGGTAGCTGCAATCATCTCTATAATGTTAGAAAGATCCTCTTTGGGCTGATTCAAAATTTGTCCTTCCTGCTGCAATCATATCTCAACACACTGTTCCTATTGAATCAACATTGTGATAGGAAGGGACAATAAATTCTCCTGTTGATTCAAGTCTTCATGGCTGATTTGCTACACTTTCTCTTCTTCCTCGTGAGCCACTTTTTTCAATAGCATGTAGGGAATCCGAATTAAAAGATGACCTTTATGGATTTCATGAAACTCTTCTTGCTCCAAATCAGATATACAATTTGAGGAAACAGGCATATCTTCATCGGGTTCAGGATCTTCAATAGCATTCTCAACTTCTGTTGATTCCTCATTATGTTCATAGAAAGAAGGAATGGAAGAGGGCATACTAGAATCATCATCACATACCCCCATTTCTTCTGCAGGATCAAAAGCTGATRCTGCTCTGGAATTATCCTCTTTCTCAGAAAGGTCCTCTTCATCATTGGAATCGTCTACACATAYTAAGTCATCTGTGCACTGGGAATCTCCTGTATCTGTAGAACAATCTTCAAAAGGAYTCATGTTGATTAGCTTTGCCAATGAGAATACTTCCTAATTTTTYGGCAAGAATATAAATTGTTTCTAATTCTTGATGAGGCATTTTCCTGTGCACTTTTCCTAATATGAAACCAAATTCAGAATCAAAAGCATGAAAATATATCTCTAAAGCACAAGCCTCTTATGAATGATGGATAAATCTTCGCATATGTCTTGGAGAATCTCTTCTTGAGTATGCAAATAATCTCATTCTTGTTCTTCTTAATGTTATTGAACTCAGCTAGGAAAACTGATAATCCTCGTAACCCCATTTGGATCTAAAAGCATCCTCAGGGTCAGGGAAAGTAGCTATACAGGCATTGGGCAAAGATTTAAACCATTTCCATGCATCCCTTTGCAAACTATGGACAAACAATTTCATCCTAAGATCCCCATGTTCATTACATGCATCCTCGAGATAAATAATAAATCTTTCCTAGTGTGCATCAATGGTGATTGCATCATCCCCTTCAAATGTGGCGAGATACTTCTGATCCTTAACCGGAAGTGCATTTGGCTGCTCTGGAATGAAAGTAAAATTAAGTGATGCATATGCCATGGAGAAATTAGAAGCAACATTAACAAAAAGAGGACTAACCTTCAAAGGATCAACTAGGGAACTTGGAGGAAAAAATAGGGAATTGAATTGACCGAACTAAAACTGAAGAAACTAGGAAGCAAAAATATCCTTATCAGAACCCCTGCTTTGTGCTTGTCTTAGTCGTTCCTACCAAGTGGAGTTGCTAAGTGAGATATAAAGTATCAGAAAAATATACTGCTCACCCCAGTATGTTTATCTGTGATACTAATCAGGAAGGCCTAGCTTGTGCTCTTCGGCAATTATGCCAAAAAGTTATCACCTGGAAATACCTTCATTGAAAAGACCTAAAGGTGTTTGGATAACTGAAGGGAAAGTGCCAATGTCACCTTGGACAATCTCTCTTACTCTAGGTTAGTGCTTTTCTAACCTCGGGGGTTATCCCTAAGTGATTCAAGGCTTCAATTATTAACTTTTAGGGGGGTTTGCAACACTCAAATGTGCAATAAAAGCTTGCTGTTCTGCACTAGAAAAGTGAGAAATCTACAACTTACACTTCAAATCAGCAAGCTTAAACTACAAATTTATGATTGTTTATGTTAAAAAACAAGTTAGAAAACTCATAATTTCACTATAATGTCCCCTTGTTTCTGCAATTAAAGTTGCAGAACAACGAACTAAAATGGCATAAAATGCAAGGAAAACATGAGAAATCAGTGTTTTACTATTGGTTTTAACTTTTAAGTATTCCCCTCACAACCTGCAATTAAGTTTGAAAAAAGGAATGGTATTCAATTTATTTTCCCTTAAAAAGCTAAAAAAGCAACTATGTATTTTTAGATGACCAGTGCCTCGTCCTTGGTTAATGGAGTGAATAAAATAGAAAACTTGTAAGAAAAACTAAATTATTTGAATCTCTCAAGTTCTTGTACTTAAGAAGCGAAAATTCAAAAAAGAGCTATGCAAAAGATAGAATTCTCATGCACAAGTGTGCTTGTATTGGTTGCCAAAAGATGTTGATTGGATCTTCATCACATAGAGTTGTAGAAAGAACAAATTTCCAACCAAGTTGGACACAAATTAACACACCCAAGGATCTTGGGGGATAGAAGTAATTATGCCAAGACACTCTTACAACATCCTCACACCACTTGAGGTATAACTATGGTAGTGCATGTAGGAAACTCAAGCTCAAACATCTAAATCTCAAGTGAAAAAAGTGGAAGTAGAAAGATGGGAGGATGAAGACATTGATGATTGTCTCCTTTGTTTGCACTCTTATTCATAGCCAAGAGAATATGAGAAAGGAGGATAATCAATAATAAAGTTGAGCCTTGCTTTAGAAAGCATCCTAAAAAGGGAAGAAAATGCCCTTCTCATGCATTGAAAAGCCACATAAAGTTGCTTGTCCCTTCTCCTACTAAAGATAGCTTGCATGCATGCCCAATTTGGGAGAAGATGGCCAAGGAGGAAAGTATGCCACATCAGCACCTGCAAAAGCATCGAATGATGATCGAAATAGCTTGCATGTATGGTGGAAAAGTGCATGGTCTCAAGGGGGGTGCACCACTTCTCTAGCTCATGAGGGAGGAGAAAAACCACAGTAAGAGGCTATGGAGCCTTTTTAAGCAACGCACCCACTTGGAGAAGATAGGACAAAAGTGAAAAGCATGCCAAGGTTAGAAAATGGGAATCTCCAAGTAAAGCATCCAAGTTGAGTCCAAATAAAGTGCCCTTTTCCCAACATAGAAAGATTTTGCTTTGAGAGAAAAGTCAACAAAGTTAAGTTTCCTAGCATAGAAGCTTTTTAGGAGTGGAAGTCAACAACATGGAGAAGACTTGCTTTAGAAAGCAAGACAAGTTAAAGATTCCATCTCAAGTGGAGTACACTAGTCAAAGATAGATGCCATGAGTCAACAAGTTACTCATCGTCCATGAATCCTCTCAATTGGTGGCATAGTCCTCTCTAGGCTCTAGAATGATAACACATGTCCACAATCAAGGTGCACCCCATCTGGATATAGACATGGGATAGAACCATGAAAATGCTCATGCCAAGACTGAATTAGAGAGCATATATCAATTGCTAAAAATTGGTTGCATCACGAAATATCAAAATGCTTGGAGTCTTCTGAACACTGAAACCCATTTGCATTGCTAGAAGGGTGACCAAGGGTACTTGCTATATTTAGAAAAAGCGAAAAGCAAAAAGAAAATTTTCTTTGATCACCACCAGAATTGGCACACATGATCTCCTCCATAAAGGGTATCCAAAAATATGGATATTATAGAAATATAAAGTTATCGAAAAGGCAAGTATCAGAAAAACTAAAAGTACTCTTTTGGTGTTCTCAACCTCCCATGCTTGACTCACGTATTACATGTCACAGGCAAACACGAGGAAGTTGCTGAACTTAGAAAGGCCATGAACTCCATACTGGTATTAGCATGCACTGATCCTTGAAGAAAGCTGCTTTGATGACCTCATGCAAGAAACCTATCCAATCTTTTAACTTTGAGAATGAAGATTTGCGTCCATGTGGTAAGCCTAGGTAAAGCAATCATAAACCGTTGATGTTGAATCGTTCAAGATGAACTTTGAAGAAGTTCATTTTGAGTGCTTAACACTTCCCTTGTTGTGAGGCCTCTCAATAGGACCGCTGTCATGTTGTTCATTTAAGTCCATAGTAAGTCTACAAACCAACACAAGGACACTAGTGCTGGTAGAAAAGGGGAAAGTACAAGTGATGAACAGTGCGAGGATCTTGCTGCAACGGGAACAGTGAGGGAACAACTGCGATGGGAACAGTGCGAGGTTTGGCATTTAGTTGCGATAGTGAAGGAAGGAACAGTGTCGGGAAAAGGAAAAGGATCAGTGTGAGGAACATGAACAGTGAGAGGGAACATAAGCAATTTGCAGTCTGCGAGGAACAATGATGGGTTTGGCGTGTAGCTGCGAGGAACAGTGACGGGTTTGGCGTGTAGCTGCGAGGGACAGTTTGAGAGAGTTTTAGGTGGACTCCCGACAATTTTCAGTCCATTGTCCCCAATAAGCACACATGTATTGTCCTGTTCCTTATTTTGTGTTTTTTCTTGTCCCCTATGGCAATGGCAATGCATTCAGCATACATGAAAAATGGGCAAGAGATACTCATCTCTGGTAAAACAAACCAGGTCAAGTGAAAATTGCCTCTTCAAACAAAGCAGGGAAGTGGGTTTGGGGCAATGCCAAACAGTTTCGGGGTATTTTAAAATGTAGAGCTACCCGTCTAAAATGGGAGCAGACAAGGAAAAAATTGGCTCTTCGTAATAAACTTTCAAACAAGCCTCTTTTGCAATGGTGTAGCAACAACAAGACTAAAGGAAACAATGATTATGCCTTGTACAATCCCACATCCACACCTCTCACCTGGTCACCTGACCTGTATGTGCAAGAGTTACTAAATGCCAAGAGGAGATTGGAGGTTTTGGAAGTCAAAGAGCAGGAGAGAGACCTTAAAATCCATCTATTGACAGTAGAAAATCAGGGTTTAGCGGAAAGCAATAAAGTTTTAAAAGATCAAATGACATTGTTGCAAGAAGCCCTTTTGGTAGGAAAGGTTGAATGACAAGGCATGAAGGATGCCTGGCAAATCAGGAAAGAATTTGCTGTGGAAATTAGAGATGTGCTGAGCTCTAAAACATCCAAAGCTGAAGGGAAAGCAGTTGAACAAGCAGACACGCATGGAGTGAAAGCAAGGGATGAAGAGGAAGGAGGTTTTATGAAAATTTCCAAAACTTGGGCACAAGTTATTAGCAATTCTGCTAATATGGAAAAAGAAGCAAACAACCAGGGGGGTGACATGCAAGATAGAGAAATCAAAGAAAGACAAGTCAAAGTAGCTAACATAATTATCAAAGGTGTGAGAGATTAAGGAAAAAATGAATGTACTCTCGATCTTGCAAGTGACTTTTTGAAGGACAAGCTGCTTTGGAAAGGTCAAATTTGCCAAGCATGGAGGGTGGGTAAGCCCAGTGACGAGAGAACTAGGCCCATAAAATTCATCATGTCAAACACACGTGACAAACAAATTCTCCTAGGCAAGAAGCAACTCTTAAAGGGCTCTCGCTTTTTTCTAGATGAAGATTTAACTGTTAGACAACAAGAGGAAAGAAGGGAAGAGATGTCAAAGGTTAGGGTAGCAAGGGATGAGGGAAAAAGAGCATGGTTGTTCAAAGGCAAAGCCGTTATTGCCTTTTTCAGTCCTCATTCTAAAACAGGACAACAAGGTGGTAGCCAAGAAGCGACAACAAATTCGTTAGGAGGAAACTATGCAACAAGGCCAGTGTGGGCAAATAGGGTTGAAGACTCAACTTTGAGTCTTGTAGGCCAAAACAAATACCAATCACGTTCTACCCATGTTTCTTTAAGACTAGT
>JASDQU010030553.1:9146-22376 GCA_032191745.1 Picea mariana | reverse complement strand
ATGAGACCTCCCATCCTCTTGGTTAGGTCTTGCATTTATTTATTTATCATTTTTTTAGGGTCCCTTAGTTTCTTATAGAGAGGCTTTTTATTGCCTTCTCGGGGATCCCCTGGGCGAAGCATCTCTAGGTTTTCATTTCCTATGGCTTTTATCTTTTACCAGCTGCTTTTACTGCCTTTAGCCCCTTCTTCCCACAAGACAAGATGTACCCTGGAAGGTCATCCTAATGGCCAGACTAGGGGAGTGGGATGGATGAGCGGGGTTTTAAGATGTAAAAGTGATAAGATGGTGGGAGCGGACGATGGCTCTGCAAACCCCCCTTGGTGGCTAACCAAAACCCATGAATACCAACTTGCTAAGCTATCCCATCAATCACCCCAACAATGGTCAAGTGGATTAGTGTAAGATCCAAGCAGTTATCTGAAATGAAAGAGATCTAATGCATACATAAAAAGGTTATAATGATCAAATATGACACATACCATGATACCTCGGACCGATTACCTCATGGAGCAAGAGCCTTTTCTGATGCAAGCCCAGGCCGGTAGTGATGGAGGCTGGTACTGCTGACAGGACAAGTCTAGCTGAGAAGAAGAAAAGATGGGCCCTCAAGGGCCATGCTCAAGTCAATATGCTCTCGTACTCCATGTCTGGGATCATGTGGGCCTCGAGACATGATCTCCTAGTTATCCCTAGATATCGGGGATAACAGGTCACAGGTTTACCAGAACTCAAGGTTGACCATGAAGGCATATGCAATGGATGTGCACAAGGGAAGAACATCAAGAACCCTTTTTCGAAGAGAGACAGCAAAGCAGAAGGATTCCTAGAACACATTCATTCAGATGTGTGTGGCCCAATGCCATCATTCTCCATGAGTAGCAAATTCAAGGAATTCAAAGCCTTGATAGAGAATCTTTCTGAAAGAAAGATTAAGATACTCAAGTCAGATAATGGAGGAGAATATACCTTAAAAGAGTTTGTGAACTTCTGCAAAAATGTTGGGATCAAGACGAAACTCAGTACTCCCTATAATCCCCAACAAAACGGTGTAGTTGAACGAAAGAACATAACGATAATGGAAGTTGTGAATACTATGATCCATGATCAAATTCTTCCTATGTGCTTATGGGCAAACGCAGCAATGGCAATTGTATATGTGCAGAACCGATTGTCCCATAGTGCACTTGGGCTCAAGACCCCGGAAGAGATGTTCACCGGAAAGAAGCCAGAGGTAAGCCATCTCAAAATATTTGGCTTCCCGGTATTTTTTCATATACCGGAAGAGAAGAGAAACAAGCAGGAACCTTCGGGAAAGAAGGTAATATTTGTGGGACACTCTCAGGTCTCTAAGGCCTTCAGAATCTATATACCAAGTCACTGTCACATTGAGATCAATAGGGACGTGACTTTTGATGAAGATGTCGCGCTTAAGAAATCAAGAAGATGCCAGCTTGAAGAAGTATATGAAGAGGAACCCATAATCCCCAGAACTGCTGAACCAGTGAGGGAGGTTCCCAGAGCTATTGAACTTGTGAGGGAAGTCGTAACTTCCCCTGATGAGGAATTACTAGAAGATCATGACATGATAGAAGTTCAAGAACCTCCTCAGATGACGATCCTCCATAAAAGGAAGCCAGCTTGGGCTAGAGAGCTTATTCAAGATGGAGAGAAGTACAGTGTTCCCCAACGAACTACGAGACAGGTGAAAAGAAACCTAAGCCATTCTCCAGTTATATGGCTTTGATGTGTGATCTCCTAGAAAAGGAGCCTACCTGCTTTGAAGAAGCCATTCAGAAGAAAGAATGGGCAGATGCCATGATAGAAGAATACCAATCCATAATAAAGAACAATGTATGGGAAATAGTTCCCAGACCGAATAACAAGGATGTGGTATCGTCCAGATGGCTCTTCAAAATAAAACATGCTGCTGATGGAAGTATTGAGAAATATAAAGCAAGATTTGTAGCTCGTGGTTTTTCTCAAAAAGAAGGCATTGACTATGAAGAGACATTCGCTCCTGTAGCCAAATACACTTCGATCAGAACCATCATAGCCCTTGCAGCTAAGATGAAGTGGAAGCTGCACCAGATGGACGTAAAGACAGCTTTCCTAAATGGTGTCATCGAAGAGGAAGTGTATATAGAGCAACCTCAAGGATTTGAAGTTGAAGAAAGGAAGTCTCATGTCTGTAAATTGAAGAAAGCCTTATACGGATTGAAGCAAGCTCCCAGAGCTTGGTATGGCCGTATAGACAGTTTCTTAACGAGCTTAGGCTTTACCAAGAGTAAAGCAGATTCTAACCTCTACTTCAAGGTTATGAACGATGAGCCAGTGATATTATTGCTATATGTGGATGACTTATTCTTAACTGGAGAAGAAAATCTCATCACCGAATGTAAGAAGAGACTTGCCTTAGAATTTGAAATGAAATACCTTGGCCTAATGCATTATTTCTTAGGTCTTGAGGTATGGTAGAGTCTAGAGAGGATCTTCCTTAATCAAGGGAAGTATGCAGTCGAAATCCTAAAGAGATTCGACATGTTGGAATGCAAGTCCATGAATACACCCATGGAAGCGAAGCTGAAGCTACTAGTCGACACTTCGCCAATATTGATTGATGCCACGCTGTACAGACAGATTATTGGATCACTGATGTACCTGACGAACACCAGACCAAACATTTGTTTTGTCGTGAACACCTTGAGTCAGTTTCCGGTAGAACCTAGACATGTTCACCTAGTGGCTGCAAAACATGTGATGAGGTACCTTAAGGGTACAATAGATTGTGGTCTCAGCAATGATGGAGATCATGATTTCACATTGAGTGGATATATTGATGCAGATTGGGCAGGAAGTGTTTCTGACAGGAAAAGCACTTCAGGATGTTGTTTCAGTTTCGGATCAACCATGATCTCGTGGCAGAGTAGGAAGCAATCCATCATTGCTCTCAGCACAGCGGAAGCAGAATACATTGCTGCATGTTCTGCCAGCTGCGAAGCTATATGGCTTCAAAAGTTGTTGACCGGTCTAATTGACCTAGAGATGGAAGCAACCACGATCCTATGTGACAACCAGAGCTGCATAAAGATGACAGAGAATCATGTATTCCATGACAGGTCGAAGCACATAGAGATCCGATATCATTACATCCGTGACATGGTGCAGAGAGGAGCCTTAAAGCTCCAGTACGTTAGCACGGATGAACAGGTAGCTGATGTGTTGACCAAGCCCCTATCTCGTGTAAAGTTTGAGTACTTCCGAGATAAGCATGGCATAGTCCGAAAGGACCTTCCTTGAAAGGGGGAGTAGTTGCTGTGATGAGATATTCCCTGCTTTCGACCTTATGGTTGTGACGTAAAGCAGGATGTATACCGTGCTTCCGACCCTAAGGTTGTGACGTAAAGAAAGATGATGTCATATGACTAGTACTATGCTTCCGGCTGTACAGCTGCGACGTAAAGCAAGTCTAGTACCCTGCTTCCGACCTGATGGTTGTGACGTAAAGCAGGACGTGTTCCTTGCTTCCGACCTTATGGTTGTGACGTAAAGCAAGAAGATGTGATGAGACTAGTACTTAGCTTCCGGCTAGATAGCTATGACGTAAAGCCAGTCTAGTATCCTATTTTCGACCTGATGGTTGTGACGTAAGGCAGGACATATACCTTGCTTCCGACCTTATGGTTGTGACGTAAATCAAGATGATAAGATGAGGCTAGCACTGTGCTTCCGGCTGGATAGCTGTGACGTAAAGCCAGTCTAGCAACCTGCTTCCGACCTTATGGTTGTGACGTGAAGCAGGACGTGTATCTTGCTTCCAGCTTTATTGCTGTGACGTAAAGCAAGACTATGAGACGAGACTAGAACTGTGCTTTTGGCTTGATAGCTGTGACGTAAAGCCATTCTAGTATGATGATTATGAGCCAGCCTCATGCTATGATGATGATGATGTATTAGTTTTATACTAATACATATTGATGCAGATGATGATTGCATTCCTTTGAAAATGACAATGCCTACCAATGAAGAAAACTTCCGATGACTTATAGATATGCCAGTCAGTGCTCCAAGATGATATTAATGATGTTGCCCTCCTGATGTCGCTGATGATGCAGACCTCTCTCTCGCCTGATGCTTTTGAAGAACACCCTTCTTGTTAAGGGGGAGTGTTGAAATAATGGAACTGAAAAGTGTATTCTTATTATTATCTGATATATTATTCATTGGATCAATCCCCATTGTAGATTGATCATGTCGGCTATTGTAATAGGACCAAATCCCCTGTTGCGGATTGGTCAAATGATAATTATAATAGGCAGAATAAGAAGTCGGCCCCAGCAGATATTAAAGAGGCCCTAGAATATATTAAAGGTGGTTATAACCACCCGGTTTGAGAAGTCGGCCCTGCCAATGAAGAGACACTTCACACGTGCTAGTCTTGTATAAATCAAGAGGCCAGCGCCTCACTTAGACACACAACTCACTTGCTCATTTTGAGAGACAAGTTTCGGAATTGCAGTTAGAGAAGAAGGAGAGAGAGTGGCGCATCTTTTGGAGAGGATCTTCTGTTTTAGTTTGAGTTATCTCTTGGCATTGTATTGGCTATCTATAATAAGGAAGTTTTGCTGGGTTTTCTTCCCCTAGAGGGTTTCCCAGGATAAATGCTGTGTCACTTTTGATTGTGTATTTCTCAGTGATCTTGCATTATGATATTGTTATCTATTAAAATGCTAAGAACTATAATAATGGCATAAACATTAACAGGGTTTTGACTTTGGGGCCTTGCTCTAGCAACACTCCAAAGCCCTTCCCTATAGTCCTTGACCTAGTTCCCTTGTCTCCTTCAGCTCTTGCGTCCTACACTATTGACTCTATTTAACCCTAAGGCACTGATCCTAAGACCTCATGCGCTGAAGTGCCCTTTATCACAAACAACTCTCAAAACTCTTTGAATCAAAACCTAACTACTAACCCTAGGCTAAGAACTAACCTAACTAACCTATTGTTGTTGTCATCCTTGGCTATTATAACATTTGTGCAACAAACGTTTTACTTTATAAGCAAATTGAATGGTGATTTAAGGAATTTATTGAATGAAGTGTTGATTGGTTATATTGAATGCCATATTGTTCCAATATTTATTGGTGAAGTGATATAATTTTCATTGCTATTGATAAATATTGACTTCGTCAACATTTATTGCCAAATTGCTTATATGGTATTAAGATAGTCATCTATTTATATGAACTTTGAAGTACTAACCCTTTGAAATAGCTTGCATATATTATTTGTTGTCGCTTTGTCCCATGCAGGTATATCTTTGGGGGTTTTACTTTATTATTGGTTGTTTAGCCAGGACTATCTGCTCGGTGGTGACTTGTGAGGGGGGGAACTTATCCTTGTCTTATTATCCTTTTTACCTTCTCCAAAACCCAGGTCACCGGGGACGTCTCCCCTGGGCCTTACCACCCTAAAAAGAAAGAACCATCCAATTGCGGTGACATTGGGTGGGATTGGTTCCTGTTCTGCCAGTTTGACCTTAAAACCTCAAGCCTTTTATCCTTGCTACAAACTATGCGATAACAAAGCCAACGCATTGTGTATACATTTTTTAGTCCACAGGCTCTCCTCCATGTGGCTTGTGTTTGATGCTTAGACTTTGTCTTAACTTGAATGTTGTGGCTAATACTGATATGTGTATGTTGATGCAGATCTCTGGTGCGTTGTTGCAGGTCTCGGGCTTTGACTTCGAGAGATTGGCCCTTGGGCCAATATATTTTGCCAAAATGAACATAAAGACTGTAAGCCAAAAGCTCGAAAGCATAAAACTGATCAGAAAAGCCAGAATTAGCTTAATAAGATATATTTGTTATTCGCTAAACATCGCATTTAAACCACAAGCACTTTAGTTGATGCCGATTTAACGCTGGATTTTAATCAACGTTCTTCAGAAATACAAATTTTCATAAGTGCATTTTAGGTGATAACAGGAACCAACTTGCTAGGGCACTATGTCATCCTACCCAGGTATGGGAAATTTAAAAGGCATAATGTCCAAGCAAACGTCATGAAGCAAAAGAGAATTAAATGCACATATTCAAATGTTTTGAGAATCAGAGTGACACATACCATGATACCTAAACTCATTACCTCATGGAGCAAGACCCACTGTTACTTCAGAACCAGACCAATGGGATGGATGTTGTTGTTGAAGGATGGGCCCCCTCCAAGGCCAAGCTCAAGTCAATATGGCTCTCAGTACTCCATGTCTAGGACCTGTGGGCCTCGAATCATAATCTCCTTAGTTATCCCTAGGATAGGGGTTAACAGTGCCTATGGTTGGGTGATAATGGTATAACATTATCTATGGTAAACAAGCACAATATTCTAACAGATTATGGACCCACACCACCTTCAGAATAGTCTAACCACTGGAAGGTAGATCTGCAGTTCTCTATCAAGCTCGTTGTAGCACAATTGCAGTTGTAGCTAGGGTTTCTGATCTTACAGCAGCAACAAACCCTAACCCATTTGGAATAATTCTTCGATATCCTAGTATGCCCTAACCCAGCACATCTCCTACTGCCCTCAGCCATCAAAAACCTCAAATTTGAATTTTTGGGTCAAAGTAAATGTTTGACTGGTCAAAGTCAAGGTTTGACTGGTCAAATCAAAAGACTAGTCAAGGTCAAAGTCAAATACAATGATGACTTCCTCCATAAAATTAGAGTGGCGCAGCAGAAGCATGGTCTCTCGCTAGAGCATGGAATACAAGAATTGACATCATCCTTGCAAAGAACAAAGGCCGAAATTTTGGAACCACAGACTGAAGAGCAAACGTCAAAGGATGAAGAGTTTGATTTTTGGAGCTTCCAAGCACATGAACGTGGAGAAGGAGAAAAAATAAAAAGCAATCACTGCAGATCCAAAATCTCTGGAAAGAGAAGGCATCTTTGTCCAAGAAGCAATCGTAGAGCTACAAAGATCTCAGATCTAATACATTCAGAGGAACAACACACTCTCCAGGTTGTAAAGAATACTTGTCTCAGAAGAAAAGCAACTCAAACGGAACAATAACCAGACTCCAGGTTTTCATATCAGGTTTGATATTTTTATTGTTGCTTAAGTATTGCAATGCTTTAGATTTTATTAATGCCAAGAACACATGAATACTTAGTAGCATGTACTATTAATATAAATGCTTATTGTACTTAATTTCAATATGAACTAACATCTCCTCTGGGAGATATTTATTGTTCTTGTTCTCAAACAAGACACCTTGGTAATGCTATAATGAATTACCATGAAATTGATATGTTCTTATATAAAATGCTATTATATTGGAAATACTTTTGCTCTTGTTGTTCCTGTTTTGGGCAGATTATCTTGCTTTTATTTCAGGAAGGTTACTGTTATCGCACAATTTGTACTTGCCCAAAAGCCCAAGGCAAGTGGGTACAGAATTGGCGTAACTGGGAATAACCTATCATTGTCACCTTAATAAGAGATCCCTTTCTATTTAGAAGTATGTCAAGACTACCACAGGGGAGACTGTTGATGATTGCAGCTATTTGAGACATTCTCCAGCTTACAAACCTGACAAAAATCCCCTGAGAGGGGTGTGTGGTTCCTATCTAAGACAGAGCTAGATGGCCTCCTCCTTACAAAGAGTTGAGAAGAACTCCAGATGATTCTCCTATGTAACGTAGTGAGAAAGGAGATCTGCAGAGTTGGACATACATGTGGCTGAGCACAAGGTGAACATGTGAAATCCCAAAGTGTTGGGTGTCTTATCGCACAGTTTGTAGCTAGGTCAAATGGCTAGAGGATTGAAGGCAAACTGGCGTAACAGGAACCTTCCCCACCCAATCTCACCTCAATGGGGAGGTTCTTTCTGTTTAGGGAGGTTAGCCCAGGGGAGACGTCCCCGACAACCTAGGGTTTTGAAGAGGCAAAATGGTATAAGGTCAAGATTAAAGTTTCCCCTTCATAGGTTACCACCAAGATCAGAGAGTTCGGCTAATCAGCCAATAAAGAAGTGTATGCCCAAATGAAAACACCTGCCCGGAACAAGACAACAATAATACAATATATATACAGGCTATAACTCAATGGGTTAGTACTTCAATGACTATCTGATATCAATTAATAAGCAATGTAAAACAATAGATACCAATGAAGTCAACGTTCTATCAATTAGCTATGGCAAAAGCATCAATTCATCAATAACTATCAAGATGATCAAGCTAACAATGTATCCAATCAACACTTTGCTCAATAAATGCTTCAAATCATCATTTACTTGCTTATATTCAACACTTGTTGCGTCAAGATGAGATAACAAATTGTGACGTCAGCCTTAATTAGGTTAGTTTGTTAGTTAGGGTTTCAGAATTTAGAGTTTTGAGAGTGGTTTTGTACACTAAGACTTCAACGTTGGATGCTAGAGATCAGTGCCTTAGGGTATATGGAGTCAAACAAGATAAGGGCACAAGGTTTTGAAAGGATGAAAACTTAAAGACAAGAGGGAAGGGTTCTAAAGTGCTGCAAAGGCAGGGCCCTAGAATCAAAACCCTAGGGGAAAGAGGCTCACTCCAGTGTTGCTTAAGCAAGCCCTCATGCTCTTTCCTCCTTCCTTAGGTCAACTTGGCAAAACGGCTAGCATAAATGATAAATTTAAGGGATGAGGTGAGAGAAAGTGTTTTAAAGACAAGGCTTGCAAACCCTAGAAGATGATGGCCCTAGGTGTAGATAACCTAGGCCTGGGACGTCACCCTCTTTCAACCTATAAACTTCAACGCTAGCTTAAGGGAAGAAGCAAGATGAGTGTAGCAAAGGCTAGGCTCAATCCCTCTTTTTCAATGGCTAAAATAAAATTTCTCTCTAAGGGGACATGTAACAAGGACCTACTTGTGTGCTTGTTACCTAGGCTTTCAAATCAGCAATTTAATAAGCAAATGCAAGAAATTAAACCTACAACCATTCAATTAAAAAGTTTTGCAAGAAAATCACTTACATATCATGAAGAAAGCATGTGCAAACCCTAGTTGTAAACCTTCCTTGGAGAGAAATGCCAAAAGATGCCAAAAAATCCTTCCAATAACAAGTGCGCCCCACTTAGAAAGAAAAAATACCCTAGGAGGACACAAAAATCAGACCTCACAAGTGTGAGTGAGTTGTGTTATGTCCAAATGAGGGAAAAACATCCTCAATATATATCATCTCATGACCTTTAATTACTAATTAGGTCATTAAAAATAGCCGACAAGGCTAATAACCAAAAATCATATTGTTTTACATTAAACTGTTAAACAAAACCCTAAATGAGTAATAAGAAAGACGTCAAGCCCTTCTGAGGGAGACATTGGCCATTTTTAGGGCAAAAGGCAGCACAAGATGACAAACGTTGGCCCTCTTTGGGCCTCCAAACTCTGCCACACGTGCCAAAATGCTCTGTCAAGGTGCCACGCACTAGAGGTGACGTCATGGCTCCTAGATGACGTCCTGGGGCATCAGAAAGGACACGTTCCACCTGTACTGGGTCAACCCCCCTGGGTTGGGCTCAACCAAACCGTCCTCGATGAAAATGTCCTCCTCCTCCTCTCGTGCAAAAGCTCGATCAATCATTGTCCTGTCTCTGCCCCTGATGAGGTCCCAGCAACCATCTGATGGGTTCTTCAGCCCCATGGAGGTCCGAACTAATCATCTCCCCATGTGTACCGATCCACTTGGTACCTGTCCGTCAGGCATGGTCCTGCACATCAAAAACTTCGCCCTCCATGGGCTCATTAGTCCGAGGGATCATAGCAATGTCAATCATATTTCATCATTAATTTTATCAAATGCATGCATAAAACCCCTAGCATATCATCCAATAGCTCAAAGACATTACAATGACCTACTATACAAAGCTGAAGAAAAAGACAAAATGCCCTATTGGGCCAGCATCCATAAGAAAAGGAAAGTTTCCAAAGGATATCATCCAAGCCATGTAACACGAGGTGGTGTGGTCAAAAGGATGTCCAGACATAGTGAAAGACAGGGGTGAATATTATCCGTGGGTACCTTTGTAGGAGGCAAGTTGTACCTGTCATGGATGCAATTCTTTCTAAGACCTTTATTTGCTTTTATTCTTTCTTTTCTTTATTACCTTTTTTTTCTTTTTATTTCAAGGTCTAACTAGAGGACACTGCCTTGGCGTGGTGACCAGAGCTGACAGTGTTACCCACAAGTACTTTCACAGAGATGATAAGGCTGGCTCATGATGAGACCCCCTTTCCCTTGGCCATGCAACCAAAGGTCCCTGCCCTGGCATGGTAACCAGATAATGGCAATGTCATACTGCTAGGTACCCATGAACATAGTGGGTTGGCTCGTGATGAGACCCCCCATCCTCTTGGTTAGGTCTTGTTTTGTCATTTTTCTTTGGGTTCCTCTTGTTTCTTGTCGAGAGGCTTTTTATTGCCTTCTCGAGGATCCCTGGGCGAGGCATCTCTAGGTTTTGTTTTTTATGGCTTTTATCTCTTACCAGCTGCTTTTACCTCCTGGGCTTTTAGCCCCTTCTTCCCACGAGATAAGGTGTAACCCCACAAACAGGTCATCCTAATATTCGGACTAGGGGACTGGGATAGATGAGTGGGAGATAAGATGTAAGAGTGATGATATGATGGGAGCGGACGATGGCCCTTTAAAATCCCCCTTGGTGGCTAACCAAAACCTATGGGTACAAGCTTGCTAGGGTACCCTGTCAATCCCCCCAACCATGGTCAAGTGGGTTAATATAAGATCCAAGCAGTTGTCAGAAATGAAAGGAATTTGATGCATATATCTAAAGGTTATAATGATCAAATATGACACATACCATGATACCTGTTATCGCACAGTTTGTAGTTTAGGTTAAAGGATGAAGGATAGAGATCAAATTGGCGTAACAAGAACCTTCCCCACCCACTGTCACCTCAATGGGGAGGTTTTTTCTGTTTAGGGAGGTTAGCCCAGGGGAGACGTCCCCGGCAACCTGGGGTTTTGAAGAGGCTAAGGTATAAAGCAAGGTTAAAGTTTCCTCCTGACAGGTTACCACCTAGATCAGACAGTCCGGCTAAACAGCCAATAATGAAGTGTATGCCCAGTTGATAACACCTGCCCGGAACAAGACAACAGCAATACAATATATATATATGCAGGCTATAACACAAAGGGTTAGTACTTCAATAACTATCTGCTATTATTTAATAAGCAATGTAAAGCAACAGATACAAATGAAGTCAACGTTTTGTCAATTAGCTAAGAAAGAGCATCAATTCATCAATATCTATCAAGATGATTAAGCTAACAATGCATCCAATCAACAATTTGCTCAATAAATGCTTCAAATCATCATTCAATGGCTTATATTCAAGATTTGTTGCATCAAGATGAGATAACCAACTGTGACGTCAGCCCTAATTAAGTTAGTTTATTAATTAGGGTTTCAAAATTTAAAGTTTTGAGAAATGTTTTGTACATTAAGACTTCAACGACGGAGGTTAGAAATCAGTGCCTTAGGGTATATGCAGTCAAGCAAGAAAAGGGCACAAGGTTTTGAAAGGATGATGACTGAAAGACTAGAAGGAAGGGTTCTAAGGTGTTGCAAAGGCAGGGCCCTAGAATCAAAACCCTAGGGGAAAGAGGCTCACTCCAGTGTTGCTTAAGCAAGGCCTCGTGCTCTTTCCTCCTTCTTTAGGTCAACTTGGCAAAACGGCTAGCATAAATAATAAGCCTAAGGGAGAAAGTGTTGTAAGGACAAAGCTTTCAAACCCTAGAAGATGATGGCCCTAGGTGTAGATAACCTAGGCCTAGGACGTCACCCTCTTTCAACCTATAAACTTCAACGCTAGATTGAGGGAAGAAGCAAGATGAGTGTAGCAAAGGCAAGGCTCAATCCTTCTTCTTCAATGGCTGAAAAATCTCTCTCTAAGGGGACATGTAACAATGACCTACTTGTGTGCTTGTTACCTAGGGTTTCAAATCAGCAATTTAATAAGCAAATGCGAGAAATTACACCTACAACCATTCAATTAAGAAGTTTTGCAAGAAAATCACTTACATATCATGAAGAAAGCACATGCAAACCCTAGTTGTAAACCTTCCTTGAAGAGAAATGCCACAAGATGCCAAAAATATCCTTCCAATAGCAAGTGCGCCTCACTTAGCAAGAAAATATACCCAAGAAGGGCGCAAAAATCAGACCTCACAAGTGTGAGTGAATTGTGTTATCTCAAAATGAGGGAAAACATCCTCAATATATATCATCCAATGACCTTTAATTAAAATTAGGTCATTAAAATAGTTGACAAGGCTAACAACTAAAAATCATACTGTTTTACATTAAACTATTAAAAGAAAACCCTAAATGAGCAGTGAGCAAGACGTCTAGCCCCTTTGAGGGAGACGTTGGCCCTTTTTAGGGCAAATCATAGCACTAGATGACAAACGTTGGCCCCCTCTGGGCCACCAAACTCTACCACACGTGCCAAAACGCTTTGTGAAGGTGCAATACACTGGAGGTGACGTCAAGGGCTCCTAGATGACGTCCTGAGACATCAGAGGGACAGGTTCCACCTGCAGTGGGTCAACCCCCTAGGGCTGGGCTCAGCCAAGGCATCCTGGATGAAAATGGCCTTCTTCTTCTCTCGTGCAAACGCTCGATCAATCACTGTCCTGTCTCTATCCCTGATGAGGTCCCAACAACCATCTGATGGGCTCTTAAGCCCCATGGAGGTCCAAACTAATCATCTCCCCATGTGTACCGGTCCACTTGGTACCTGTCCATCGGGCATGGTCCTGCACATCAAAAACTTTGCCCTCCATGGGCTCATTAGTCCTGGGGATCATAGCAATGTCAATCATATTTCATCATTAATTTTATCAAATGCATGCATAAAACCCCTAGCATATCATCTAATAGCTCAAAGACATTACAATGACCTACTATACAAAGCTGAAGAAAAAGACAAAATGCCTATTGGGCCAGCATCCATAAGAAAAGGAAAGTTTCCAAAGGATATCATCCAAGACATGTAACACGAGGTGGTGTGGTCAAAGGATGTCCAGACATAGTGAAAGACGGGTGAATATTATCCGTGGGTGCCTTTGTAGGAGGCGAGTTGTACCTGTCATGGATGCAATTCTTTCCAAGCCCTTTATTTGTCTTTATTCTTTCTTTTCTTTATTATCTTTTCTTTTTATTTC
>JASDQU010030550.1:8424-22403 GCA_032191745.1 Picea mariana | reverse complement strand
ATGATGAATTTCTTTATGCTGTGTTAGACAGATTTTAAATATTGATTCAGAGAACAAATACTTCTCTCTCACACAAAGAGATTAAATCTTGAAGCTAAAATACTTTGCACATTTCATATTAATGAGAATGAATACTTTGCACAGCAATACAAATACTTTCATTTTCAGATCACCAATGCGTGAATAGATTTCTTGTCATCGAACACAAGGGAAACCCCCTAGTCAGCGACCAATGATGAAATGTTGACTACTGGGTTCAAGGTTACCTACCAATGATAAAAGTAGGACCAAGGTAAACAATATGGCTACAACTTTATGTAACTCTCAGACACACTGAGGGTATGGCCAACATGCAAAGTCAAGAGTTTTGAGGAATGGCCGACACGGGTTGATAGACATAATTTGAACAAAAGCATGAGATATATGGATGACTCTGGCAGCATAGACTCGATGATGAAACTTTGTGATGCAGGAAGCATCAATCAAACTCTCCATAGGGACTGGATGAGTAACCAGTCGGGGGAGTAAACTCTACGTAATGAGCTTAGCTTCCTAAAGTCATGCTAAACCCAAAATTTTGATGACATGTGGACTCAAGAATTTTGTGCTATGTTCAAAGGCGACACGATTGTTGCCAATATAAGATAATATTATTTTCCCACCCGTCTTTTTTTGTTTTTTCATAATCAAATGAATGTTATGATACAGAGGAGGAAACGAGTGTCGCAAGTAAGAAACTACTTCCAACAATGGAACATACCTATGCTCAATGCAAGGAGGTGCATGCGGGAGATGGACACTCGGGGGAATGTTTCCTCCTAGGTATAGGGTGTCAAGCTGCAAAGGATATAAACAAGGCTCTGCTTCGTTGATGATGCAAACTGCTGAGGTGAATGGCTTATAACACAAAAGTGAGAACCGAAAATAGGCTCAATACTGCAAGCGAGAGAATGAGATGCAATTACAACTTAACGCAAAAACAATGTCTTTTTTTGTAATATTAGTCTACTTGGTTTGAAAATGGGGTAAACCTACACCAAATAAATGTCCTTTCAAATCCAATTTATGAGTGTGAAAGAGACAAGTTCACTCAACAATCTTTTCACTTTTTGAGAGAGTCAGAAAAGAGCTTAAATCTGACTCGTTGGAAGTCCTCTAGGTATAGATCAGCATGTTTATGAGTAAGAAATGAGATTCAACCATAAAGTCATGTATTAGCTATAAGAGACTCCTGATTTTATGGACAAAAATCTTTGCATGGGCACCGAATGAAGCAGGGGATCTAACTAGGGTACCCATGTTTGGTAAGTCTCTACCATTCAAGAACGACACTTCTAGTTGCAGATAGAAGGTTTTGTGTCATTGTTAAATGGGTTCATACCTAAGGCATATGAGCTGCAGTCATAGGATGATGCAAGTGTGCATGATGGATTGGGTACCTATCCTATATGTTGGATGGCGAAAATACCTGTCCAAAGTTGCGAATGGGCGACATGGCACTGAAAGTCGTAGGAATACCTGGATAAAACCACCAAAACCAACTCCATCCATTGTTGTATTAGTCTATCAGGCCAAAATATTGTACGAAACTATGTAAAGTGGGTAAAAATTTGCTATAAATAGTAAAACAAAAACCAATTTTACTATACCATTTGTATTTTTTACCCAAATAGTGTATTTTGGACCAAATTGCCTCCAAATTCCAACTATTGATTGTGGGAGCTACGAGCTATGAGCGACGGAATCGACAATTGTCTAGACCAGGTAATTCATCTTGCTCCCCTCTTTTTTTCTAGTTGATTAAAATTTGTAATTAGTCTTCCTTTTTTGAGTATTTTAGTGCGTAACTTAGAAACTAAGGTATACGCGGGCTATAGATCATCGGGTCGCGTATACGCATACCTATACATGATTTTTTGTAAAAAATCCAGCATATAAGCAGCCCTATATGCGACTGTGTAAACTATAGCTCCCATACATGTCCGTGGATAAGGTTTTTAAAATGTTGCTAACTCAAAAAATGGTTTGAATCTTGAAGGATGGTGCTAGAGTGGAGAGAAAGAGAGCATGAAGAGGTGGATGTTGCAGTGGAGAGAGATCCAAGGGCCCAAATGGCCTTAAAAAGATGTGGGCTATACAGGTTTTGGGCTATCAAAGGTATGAGGGCTCAAGTGAGACTACTTCAGCTGCTTGTGAACTATTGGGACCCGGATACTAAGACCTTCAACCTTGATGGACAACCATTAAGGATTGAAGTTGAGGACATCTACTTCCTGACGGGATTGTCGCGTCGAGGTGAGGTGGTCAACCTAAAAGCCCGAAGAGCTGGGAGTGGTATGAACATAGAGGATTACATAGCCACTCATTGCATTGCAGGGACCGAGAAGGTAGAGAGCCAACTCTCGATCAGAGCGATCAACAATCTGAGTCTCAAGATTGTTGTCCTGGTGTTGACACAGATAACAGGGTCGGCCTCTTTGCACCAGGCATCGAGGCCACTTATGTTCTATTCAGTGGAGCACTTGTGACCCACACTTTACGAATGGTGCACCTCACTACTAGCCAACATGAAGAGCCAACTAATAGACTGCAAATTGGGTAGAAAGAGGAACTTCAGGTTCATGTCTATCCTTTGTAGTTTTTTCTTCGAGCGGGTTCTAGGATTGGGACCTAGAGTTGACATTGTTCTGCATGGACCTCATGATCTATCCATGGCACGATGGACCGCGGTGATGAGGTGGCAGGGAGGTGGTAGGGTGCCAACACCCTACAACGATGAGTTTTTCTTCTGGTGGAGTCTGCAGATGATGGCTCTGGAGGACTACCCTTACGCAGGGATTGACTTCAGAGGAGATCCGGACATGTCGTTACCACCAAGTTCCGCCTACGAAGACACAGGTATGTTAAAGTTTTTTCAATATTTCATTTTTTTTGTATTTTTTCATAAGAAAACAAAAATATTTTTGGATGATGTCAAGTACTAACTAAACATGTATGTGATGCAGATGGAGGTCCACGACGACCGAATGAGCTTCCACAACACCGGTGGAGGCACCGGAGGATGAGGTAGTGGGAGGGGATGTTGATAGAGTGCTTCAAAACATGCAAGGCAACATGTCTCATTTGACGCAGAGCATTCCCATGGTTCAGGTGGAGGATCTGTCGGAGGCGATGCAACGACAGGTGGTAGGTGTGCCCCGTGCTTGGGTATGACTCTTTCAACGTCTCGCAAACTCCATAGTATGCTATCACGACACTCATCTGACACCACATGCGTAGATGTCGTGATTATTGTATGATCGATCGTATATGTATTTTGAGGGTGTCAGCCCCAATTTTGTACTATAACATCATATTTTTTGGAGAGACGAAATATATATAAAAACATTGATGAAAGTGTTTTCTTTGCTTTAGTTATGTGACAAATGCCAATCTAAAACAAAATTAGCATATGCATTGGATACATAATTAGAACTTCTAGGTATGTGATGATAAGTAATCAAATCAAAATGTCGTTCTAAAAGTCGTACCCGTAAGAATCGTCGGAGTAGAGTAGGGTCACGCAAACGGTAACTATCGTTCAACTGACGTACTACTAACTAGGAGTCCATGCGAACTTTTAAAGAGTCAATACCATGTGAAATGGCATCACACAAAAGTTCTATAATGACTCTATATTCAACCACATTATTCGTGGATGGCCCTAAGAAAATGCCACCTGAAGACACTAGTAAACCCTTGGGTGAGTAAACAACCCAAGCAGCGGAAGCCAAGTTCCGTGTATGATGACTGGCCCCCGTTTGTGAATCCTAAGTAGACCAAAGACTACATTGACATTTGCCAACCAAGGGAAAACTTGATAAGCAAGCTAAAGATAAAAACAAAGGGAAAATATATATACACTCAAATACATTAGTATACAAAGAGTTGTGCCCAAACTTGGGGCTCAAGCATAATATCTTTTCAAATAGAGCCCATTCCTGGGCTCAACCAACATTTTCCCTTCATAATATTCTAATTCATAGGCTCCTTTTTCTAAGACACGTCGCACAATATAGGGACCGTGACACATGGGTTTGAACTTTCCTGCCCCTAGTAGTTATTTGGCTTGATCATATAGAAGGACCAATTCACCCTCAACGTACTGCCAAGGACAAACAGACTTATCATATTGGACCTTGACATGTATTTCATTTGCTTTGATGGTCATGGAGGCATCTCGACATTTCTCATCTAGACTCTCTACATGTACAAGGCATTGTTCGAGATCAAAAGTGTCTGGTAGGAGCGCAACTACCAGTCTAAAGAAGATATTTCCCATTCAATAGGTAGGATCGACTCCACACCGTGCACTAACTGGAGAGGGGAAAAACTAGTGGAAGTCTTAACTAAGGTTCATTATGCCCAAAGTGTTGTATAAAGCATGATATGACAGTCAGATTTTCTCTAGCTAACAGTTTTCTGCAAAATGGTCTTGAGAGACTTATTTACGACCTCTACTTGTCCATTTGCCTAGGGGTGGTAAGGGGAAGAATGACCATGTTTAAACCCCAGTTTTGATGCTAATTCTTTCATCATTTCATTCTGAAAGTGACTACCATGATCAGTGACAATCTCACTCAGGATTCCGAACCTGGCTATAATTTGATTGAATACGAAGAAGGCAACAATCTTACCATCAGATTTAACTATAGGCATGGCATCATCCCACTTAGTAAAGTAATCTGCGGCCACGATAATGTGTCGATGCCCCCTAGATGAAGTTGGGTTGCAATCCACAAAATCTACCCCCCACTTGGTGAAGAGACCAACGATAACGACTGGATGAAGAGGGACTGAATGCGAGATCATTTTCCTAGTGAACACCTAGTAGGGGTGACACTTCTTAACTGCTTCGATGCAATATTTAAAAATAGAC
Organism: Picea mariana; assembly: GCA_032191745.1. Lineage (NCBI taxonomy): Eukaryota > Viridiplantae > Streptophyta > Pinopsida > Pinales > Pinaceae > Picea > Picea mariana. Next base: position 17,485 of record JASDQU010030550.1, on the reverse strand, counting down.
GACCAAAAATAATCAGCTCGCAAATTTTTTTGGGTTGTCGCAAGCCCAAATAGATGACCACCACAAGCTCCACTGTGGCATTCGTTTAGAACAGACTCAACCTCTTTGTGAGTTAAACAAAGACACGGGATATTGTCTACTCCTCGGCGATATAGAGTGTCCTCGATGATAAGGTAATTCTTAGCTTGGTATTGTATACGCCATTGATCATCTCACGAGAGATGTTGAGGGAACTTCAAAGTTTGAAGATAAACAACAATATCTCCATACGAGGGGTTTGACGATGAGACAAGGAAAATGTCTTCATATACAAATGAATCAACATGAATAACATCCTCATCTAACCGGGGGAAGTCAGATATTAACTCTGCAAAAACTAGTGATTTTTTGGACTTCGTAGAAGTGAAATCGAGATCGAATTCTTGTAGAATGACAATCCATTTATTGTACTTTCCCCCTATGATACACCTAGTAAGGACGTATTGAAATGGATTGACATCGGCAACCACAGTAGTTTTGCAAAGCAATATATAGTGTCGTAGTCATTGAACTCCGTGAATGGCAGCCAAAGCTAGCTTTTCAACATGAGAATATTTGAGTTCAGGACCGACTAAGTTTCGACTAAGATAGTAAATGACGTGCTCATGGAGCTCGTCATCCTCATGAACCAACACCATACCAATCGTTTCATCGGACGCGAAAATATAAAGCAAGTAATCTCTACCATAGTCTGGAGACTTCAACAGAGGCGTCGATACCAAGGCTTTCTTCAAAGCATCGAAGGATTCTTGGGCTCGTTCATCCCAGATAAAATGAGTGTCCTTTTTTAAGAGACGCATGAAACCCTTAGTAATATTGGCATAGTTCACTATAAATCATTGTAAAAAGTTAGGTTTCCCCTGTAAACCTTAAAGTTGACGAATAGTGCACGGGGGAGGCAATCGAAGTATTGCCTCCACCTTTAACGGATCTACCATGATCCCAGTCTCAAAGACTAAAAATCCTAGAAATTGACCTGACCTAATGCAAAAGATGCATTTATGAGGGTTCAAATGGATGTGATAATTGCGACATCTTTCAAAAACTAGTCGAAGGTGTTTAGGGTGATCTACTCTCTTACAGGAGTGAGCAACGAGATCGTCGAGATAAGATTCGACTATATGCTTGAGATCGTGAAATGTGAAGGTCATAGCTCGTTGGAAGGTTGCTCTGACATTCTTAAGGCTGAAAGGCATCTTTCGGTATGCAAAAGTACCCCAAGGGCAAAAAAATATCGTCTTATGTTGGTCCTTGGGCTTAATTTGAATTTGGTTATACCCTGAAAATCCGTCCACAAAAGAAAAAACTTCGCTTCCTGCACATTCGTCGAGAATCTGATTGATGAAGGGTGTCATGAAGTTGTCTTTGGGACAGGCTTTATTCAGGTCACGAAAATCCTTGCATACGTGGATGGTTCCTTGCTTTTTATTCACAGGAACAGGATTGGATACCCATTCAGTCAAGGGAACCGGGTAGATAAACCCACCATTAAGCAGTTTTTCTACCTCTACCTTAATAGCAGAGGCCTTCCTAGAATTGACAGCTCTAAGTCGTTGTCGAACAGGTTTAGCATACAGGTAGGTTTTAATCTCATGTTCGACAATTCGAGGGTCGATTCCTGACATCTCTTCATATGACCAAGTGAACACATCACATAATTATTTGAAGAGCTCGGTGTAGACCATAATTTCTTCCGACAAATAATCCACGCCGCTGTACACATTTTCAGCCTTTCCAAGAATACAAGAGATATCGATTGTGACGGCAGGAGAGATACTCGCCATGTTTCCTTCGGTATAAATGTTGCACGTATCGAGTGGAACTATGACGTGACCATCTATCTCGCTCAAAGTAGATCTAAAATCATCTTGTTTGATTTTGGCAAGCTCTGGGAGAAAATAAGAGTAATGATGCATATCATCCCATGGCTTGTCAAAACCATTCATGGCCTCTATGATAGCTTCATCCGAAGGTAAAGGCTCATCGAGGCGGTCACATGAACAAGACGATGAAGTGGCCTACACGGGCTCTAGAACAGGATCATCCCCGTCCATCTGCGAGGTAACATGATCCAGATCGGCGGAAGAGTCAAGAACAAATTGATACGCTATCTATGTTGTCGATAGTGGCATGGCCATTCCAGTATGTGACTGACCCTCACAAGACGTAGTCGAGGAAGGTATGGTCCAACTTATGCATTAGGGCTAGCATGCACAAAGCACAACTAATCGATTTTCATGATCTTCCCATCCCGAGGAAAGCAAAGAGTGCGGAAGACGAATGATATGATTGTAGTCATAGCATAAGTCAAATTGCGTCCTAGTAACAAGTTATAGTCGAGGGGCACATCAACCTCCTCGACATCCACCTCTACCATCTTCCCACCTAATTGGACTGGGAAGGCAGGAAGAATGTCGTGAGGGCGAAAGGAACGACTCTCAAAAGCAGTCAACATGGTCGGAGACTAAGAAAGGGTTGGAGAGTTGAGGGCTTTCCAACAGACTACGGACATCACACATGTCGCAACACCTTCATCAACAACAATACATTTGATGGTATAATTTGAGTAACCCACGTGGATTTGGAATGCCACGTGGTAAGGTAAGTGAGGCTTCACATATGTGACGTCAAACTTGATAACTTTAGAGCCACAAAGATCTAGAGCTCCTAACGCAAATAGCAAGGCATTCCTCTATGAAGGACACGTCTGGAGTACCTCCAGAGCTGACATCACACAAGGGGTTTGACCTAAATCCTCAACAATAGAGTAATTATGGGAAACTCTAGCATTAGGATTGTGGGTAGAGCGCTTGAGTACTCCTTTCGAAATACGAGGCGAGGGCTCTGTTTTTTTTACCTGTAAGGGCGTCTTCGAAGGAGGGAGAGACTCTAGACCAAGTACAGTCTGTGGAGAATTTTAACCACGAGACCGAGTGGCTACATTAACCTCAGATTTAACCATATTGATGCATAAACGATCATTGTTTTGCATCGATGCGTTTTGACTCCCACTTGTCACATTTTCGGCATTCGAGGAGCTCAGGGACATGTGATGATTATGTGGAAAAGGATTAGTCATCACAATGAGCGGTAAAGATAAAATTTTCGCAGCTTCCGTAAGTTTGGGGCATAAATGGGTAAGGTGATAATATGTACAAAGCTTGCAAGGAAACTTCACCTTCCACCTTTCTTTCTTGCCCTTACCAGCATTATTATTCAACTTCTCATTATTACCATTGTCCTTGGGTTTATTATTAGTCATCCCACCCCTACGATTATTACCACGTCTTTTCTTTTTATTCCCTCCTGGTTGTTGGTTACCATTCGGGTTGGTTTATGATTTCACATAATGTACATCTGTTGATTGAGTGGGAGTGGAGGACACAGACGGAGTTGGCCCTCCTGTAGACTGGTTTAGTGACAACTCTTTCAAATGGCTTGTCACCAAGTCTGTAGATTTCACATTGGCAGAGCCTACAATGCCATCAGCATGAGGCCCGTGATTTTGTCTAGGGTCATAGTTTGACCTCAGTGCATCTGGAAGAATCTTGTATAGCATCCCAAACTGAGCATATATGAGATCTAACTACTGGGCTTTAAACATTGCTTCTTCCTCAGATGTAACCCCGGATGTAGAAACATCCTTCGAAATATAAGGTTGTAGATATTTAAGGAACCACTCTAGCAGGAATTATGGGGGTATGTAGGCCTCGATCAACCTCTTCAGTCTATGCCACTCCTGGATGTGATCCGACATATGAGTGGTTTTATCCTGACGGAAGGCTGACAGAACTTTTCTGCCAGCATCGTAACGAATTGACAATTGGAAGTGGTTGGCTTTATCCCCCTTAGTAGCTCGATATACCATTTTGTGGCGACCCCTGTGAGGGTGTGTTGAAACAATATTAACCGAATAGAATCATCGTTAAGGGACTTCAAAGAGCACCAAAGGTGAAAATTAATGACGCGATCACTAGGATCCTCACCAGTTTTTCCCTCGAATTTTGGAATATCTTAAGGAAGCTTGGTGGGGATGAGGGGCCATGTTGGATCATGAAACACAGGGTCATTCATTAACTTAGACAAGTCTGGCAGATTGAGCATGGCCAGAAAAGGGAGACGGGGTTGCGACATCTGGCCCCAAGCTCCCTGGAAAGATTGTTGTTGGGGAATCACAACCCATCCTGGGTTCTAGTACGCACCATGGCCCTGTTCGGGATTGTAATACCCTCCTCCGAATTGATTCATGAGGGGTTGTTCGGGCACCATTCCAGTAGGATTCTTCTGATAAGGGTTGTAAAAATTTCCCCCAGCTGGAGTGGCTCCAGGTTGGGGGTTGCCCAAGGTATGAAACTGACCTCCTCCGGGTGTGAATTCAGAGGATAAAGGTAGATTCGTTATGCCAAACCTGTTGGTTGGAATCGATATAGAGGAGGTATGTGTAAAGGACAGATCGTAAGAAGTAGTTTGTCCATCAGGTTGGTTACTCCATCCAGAAGCATTAGGACCAGGATTAGACCCTGGGGTTAATAGGAGGAAGGCCTCCAATTGTAGGAGTCGTTTGTGGGACATGAGCACCACCAAACGAAAATGGAGTATGTGGAGTAGCCATGCCCCCAAGTCCAATACTAGTATTCAACCTAAGCATTGGGATGAAGGATGAAAATTGCGATGTGAAAATCGACATACCATAAGAAAAAGGGCTAGAGTCCATGGGGATGGACTGAATATTATGGTCCGATGAGTGAGAAAGGGACCCAAAAGGGTTCATGGCTATAGGTTGAGTATTCATTATAGGAAGGATTGGAGTGATGATAGGAACCTCCAGCACTACAACCATTGTGGTTGAATGTGTCAAAGGAGTATTTTTAACTATAGTAGGTATGGGAGTTGAAGGACTCCCAATATCTTTCTTACTCGATTCAATACTCATCCTTGTATGATCAAAAGTCTGGTAAGTGGAGGTGTGTGTACCACGTTTGATAACTTTACGCCTTTTAGAAGGCAAAGACTCAAAATGTAGTGGTAATTGTAACAAGCGGCGAGACCTGCGAGGAAGGTGGTCTGGCTCCATGATGATTCAAGACTCAAGATATAAAAACAAATCCTAAGGACAACTAGTAATCTAAGAGCACACCAAAATAAAATAAACAAAAGGCCAATATGCACACAAACAAGATAAAGTGGCTGAAAGAGGCCTCCCTCCATAAAGTAGGTATGCCTCGCCCAAAAGGGGCCTGAGACTTCCTGCAAAAGATCGGAGGTATCAGAATCAGTTATAAGGGCCCTCATGGGCTTAACAACCAGTTGGTCAGATCCCCCTAGAGAAGTAATCCTCCATAAAGATTGTGTGTTGTCTAACCCTTATCTGACCCAGGGTACCTGCAGGATAACCCCTATAAGTAACCTATGTGGTACCTATGTCAAGCAACTAAACAACCATGGTATAACCGATGCACAGTCGAACAATTGTAAGTTGGGTCTACCGTATGGGCAGGGTAACAAATCTTGAAACCTCGAAAGCACTACCTCTCACAGAGGTAAAGATATTAGCAAGATCTCCATATATGAATAGATCCCCATAAATATATCTGACGTTGAGAAGGTATTGGGGGGATATCCCCTCAACCAACCTCACACGACCTCGTGCTTAACTCCGGTGTAAGCGGAGCCTCCTGACGTCACCAATTATACAATGGATTTCACCACTCCCTTAGTCAGACACATATATTGATTTAATAGCCTTTGAGAAGTTTACTCACAAAATCCTATTCCAAGGCTCTAAATCCTAAGCTAGTTTGTGCACCCTTGAAAATAAAATCGTTTCTAATAAATTTTAAATTATCAACGTTGCTTTTAGTGGCCTTGCTTACTCAAAAAAGGTGCAGTTGTGAAACTAATGATGTTATGAATCAACAAGTAAAATAAATGAATATGAATAAAATGCAAAGTCCTAACTTCAATTCCCAATAAATGATAAGCTTTTCAAATGCAATTTTCAATTTAGTTCTGCAATTTCAAATAAGATGCAATCTTTCTATACATGTGTTAAGATCAATGATAAGGACCCAAAAGATCAAATGGCAACAATGCAAAATGCTTATTTTTTTGTATTTTCAATAAAAAAGAATGAAAATGCAAGGACTGAACAACAACTTGATATAAATATTCTACTGTATGTAAACAGAGACAAACCAAGTAGGATATCAAGAAGCAAACACCCAGTCCAAGATGCAAGGACAATAAATGAAAAGGATTATGAGAAAGACACTGCCCGAAAATTAAACCAAAGAAAGGTTTCCTATCATTCCACAGGCACTTAACAGACCTAACAGAGACCCAAGAAGACTCAAAAATCATCAAAACTTACCCAACAAACATCAAACTCAGCAGCAAAGCAAAAAATAATGATGTATGCGACTGTTCAGGGGAAAACCATGTATATACACCTCTTGCAGGAGGACAACACATGTATGTACGCAACTGTCAGGTAAAAACTTGCGTATATGTGTTAAAACACTGTCAAGCTAAGGATAAGGATAAGAAACTCAGACTCAAAATGAACAGAGGCTGTCAAGCAATCAGACGACAAGAAACTCAATATAAACGAGAGAAATCAAAGGAGAAACACACTCCAAACCCCGAAAAAAAAGATTATATCCCTAGTATGGTAGCCAATTCTGTTACGAGGAAAATATCTCTATGGCTAGGGGTAAACCACAACATACGGAAATGACTGCAGAAACCAACTCTAATCTCAGACATGCTATATAAGCAAATATGCTAATGAGACAAGATAAAGAGCCTACCTCGTCCAGATGTTCGATGAAGTCCATCGTTGAGCACTTAACTCAAAGCAATATACCTACAACTTGTCTTCAACAACCAAGAAACACAAGCATATGGTGATAATATATACAGTTAGCACATTCAATAGCATAATCCATCAACATTCATAAAAAATATGCCCATGGAATAACAATTCAAATATTTGCAAGATATTAATTGGACGAGAAAAGAGTATTTCAATTAAAATGTAACCAACAGAAGTGAATGAATTACAAACTTCTGTGTCGGCACGGTTCGGAACCAAGAAACTAAGTCCCTTCCAACTAGGCCTCCACCACTTTAATCCTCCACCAAAGGCAAGCTCATATAAGAGAGACAATGAGGTTCTCAATCCAGTACAAAAGAAATTGGGAGTTGAACAATGTGTTCAAACTTAAAAGGACAAAGGGATGCAGAGTCAATATGAAGTGAATAATTTCTCTAGAGTAACTTTGCTCTCAAAGTTGAATTCTTCTCTTCTTTTCCATAGCTTGGATATGGCCCATTTATATCCTTCAAATGGAACTGAAGCGCCGAGTCGAAACATTTCCAGTATATGGAAGGTCAAGGATCATGGATTCCATGACGTGACATGGAAACCCGACGCTATTTTTTAATTTTGGGCACAAAACCCGATGTACGTGGGTTGTAGTGGTGCAAATTGTACACATGTTGTATAATAGTTAGGGTGCATATATGTTGAAAAATATTGTTTTTAGCTCTAGGATTTGCAAAAAGGGACTTCAAGTCTACATAGGGAAATGGAAAAAGGCCTTCTAAGCAAATTTGCATGAGGTGAGGCAAATATTGGTATAATAGGGAGTGACGAGTTGTTCGAAATTCATCCAAGAAGTATGTGTTTTGGCTGTTGGGTGAGTTTGTGTTGCAACTGTAGAATTCTTGAAGTCCCAACAAGTAGAATTCATGTCCAACTTGTGCTGGAAGCCCTAGAGGGGAGCGGAAAGGCCTAAGGGACTGTGAGTAATGAAGGGGGATTCCATCCCTTGGGTTGTGCAGGTTGATGGGAAGTGTGTCGGTGGACCAGAATTAGTCGAGAGTTTAACTGCTGAAAAGGGGACATTAGCCAACCTTAGGGACCTTCGTCTCTTGTGGATTCATAACCCCAGCTCAGGGGTGTCTTATTGTTGAGAACTGGAACAACTAGGCTAGGATTGGGAGGAACGCCCATCCTTTGCAACAGGTTGCACATTTTATAAGATACGTGTTATATTTGTTGTGTTTACTCGTGTATAATGTTGATATAACTACTATGTTGTTTACTTTGAAATTATGTTTGGTTATTATTGCTTGTTGGAGGCGGAATGATGCATTTAAATCCCTGTTCATATGGTTGAATGCTATTGTATGTTATTCAGTTGTTGCTATGCACAGTTCAACAATTGTATTTACATATTTAAGTAGCATAGACAGTTGCAAGTGTATGAATGTCATGATGTTGGTTATTTCCACATTTATATTTAGTATCTGCAATTTTTAGTGAGTCATTTTAGCTGTGATGTGACCCAGTTGGGGGTTGGGTATGTTACAACCTTGAATAAAAGGCAACCAAGAATGGGCAAGTCCCTTTAGGGAAATTGACACCAACTCTTGATCATCCACCATTGTTTCATTGACAACCAATTGATCCTTTAACTCCCTGATCCTAGTCAAGTAACTCACCATCTTATTTGTCTTGTTCATATGAACAACTGAAAGTTGGTTTCACAAGAGCATCTATTGAGAAGCACAATAGTTCTGAAATAACTCAACCAAAGAATCAAATATTTTCTTACATGACTTCTTATCTGAAATGTGTGAGATGAAATCATCATTCATAGAATCAAGAATGATTCTCTTCAATTTGGTTTCCTTCTTTTGATGAGCAACTAGTTGTGTTGGATCGATAGGTTCTAGAATTTCCTTCTCAGCATGCTCCCAAAGATTGACCTCCTCCATGTGAATCTGAAACCCGAGCTTCCATGGAACAAAATTGGAAGCTCCATCCATCCCGTCACACTCTCTAAGACCGAGAGTCACCTTAAACATCTTGAACAAGTCCCAAGTGCATAAAATTAGCAATATATGAAGTAGAAATAACCCTTCCAAGGGTTAAGGTGCTTCTCTCAAGCAACCCAAGGATTGAAACCCCACAACCTCAACAAAGTCAAGTATCTCTCTTAGGTAGTCTCCAACT
>JASDQU010030548.1:13120-25428 GCA_032191745.1 Picea mariana | reverse complement strand
TGAAGATGAATGTCTTGAGAATACCATTGTTAAATATCATAGCTCAAGATATTCTTTTCATGTGCTTATTTTTTATTCCTTTTACTCTTTATATCTCGATATCTTCTTAGATTCTAGTGGATTTGATACTTTACCCTTGGTATCTTACTCTTTGCCACCACAATCCAATCTTTTCGATATGCCAAAATTTGGTGAAACTAATTACAAACATAACACTTATCAAGTTGGATTTGATTCTCTTTCACTTTCATCACTCGAATGGAAAAATGACATGTTGCAAGATGATTTTACATTATTTATTTTTGAAAAAGACAATGCACCCATCCTTATGGAAATCGAATATTCTACATTGCATATTCGTTCTTTGATTAGTTCGAATTCTAATGTTTATGCTTCACATTTTGAAACGATCAATCTCATCAAAGGAAACGTTCAAACCAATAATCTAATTGATGTCATGAATCCTCTTATGATGTGTTCCCCACTGATATATCCATTTCATCAAAGTCATAGTTTGCATCTTAATTTTTATGACACGATCTTAGAATGGCTTGAAGATTCGTACCTAAAAAATCTTCATAATAAAAATAAAGTTGTGCTTGCTTTGTTTCTACCTAAATATCTAGGAAGTAAGAATCACATGATTTTCCTAGATCCTCTGTATGAAGAAATTAATGAACACTTAGAGAATTTTCAAGAGGATGGGGAATTTCGGCTTTGGAATATGGTTATGTCAGGTCCCCATAATATTGATAAGTTTTCCAAACTTACTTACACTCTTACATGCCATTATGACTCATATCAAGACCATATTGCAGAATGGTTGGAGGATTCATACATCAAAAAGTTTCAAAAGAATGGTAAGGTCATGCTTGCTTTGTTTTTAAATGATGATGATAAAGGTAAGTATGATATATTTTTGTTATTTTTCGATATACTACCATTCTTGTTAATAATATTTGATTTTTTTTCCATTGCAGGATTGGAGTTACTTCGATGGATACATTGGAAGCATGACTTCACTTAGTATTTTTTATTTGTTTAGTAGTTAGAGTAGGTTTAGGAGTAGGTTTTATTTTAGTTTTATTTATCGATTTTTCTCTTTGTAATAATGCAGTTATGAACACAAGCAGGCACACCAAGAGAACCATAATATGAATGTTGTCAGGGAAGTCCACTTAAATATTTTTCTCTCTTATTTTCGTTGAATATTTATTTTCAAAAACGCAGTATCATCATGAAAATTTTAAATGGAAAGTAAAGAAATAAGTAAATTTGAACCATCAATTCAAACCTGACCTAAGGTGCCACAAGTAGGATTGCACTCATCTTAATGATGATTTTTCTATTTTTAGTCTCTTTTATTTTTAATAATAATGCTTGGTCAAAGTAACATCTTATGCATCACTATCTTAAGAAAAGAACTTGCTCGTACATGATATTTTATATGATTTAGTTCTTCCTTTATTTTATAGTGAGATGATAGTGGATACAAAAACGCAAGTTTATCTTTGGCCAAAATCATTTACTAAAACGTTTTCTTTTGCTGTTTTGATTTTGTGTACTTCTGATTTTGAATCCCATTAATAAAATTTGATTTGGTTTGTTGTGTGTTTTATTTTGTTTTCTTTGATTGCTTTGAATGAGTTTTATTCTTATCTTTCTTTTTGAATCAATATATTTCTAATCAAAGAATTATTGTCAAAGGAAGCATTTATTTTAAGACTTGTGTTTTTCAAATGAATTGAAATAGTTCAAAGAGATCTTGATATTAAGATATAGCTCAGACAATTGATTTTTAAGTCAATTGTCACTTTCATTTTGTACTCAAATTATCTTTGCTAGAGTATTACACCAGAGATATGGTTTAAATATTTGAGAATTACGATGATCTTTAAACTTTTTACGCCGTCCATATTCTTAAGGAATCAATTTTAAGTGCTTCCCCATTCTCTAGATGATTTCTTAAAGGAAATCTAAAATCTCTAAACCATAATAAAACTTCCAGTTTTGAAAGCAAATAAATAACATGGTCAACTATTCACCTGTATTGCAATTAACCTCTAGAATCACCCCACTTTCTTTGTCATCAAGAAATCTATAATTGTATTACTATTTAAAAGTGGCATAAGAGAGTTGAAAACACTTATGTGTGGGAAGTGTGTGTAAACCCGTCGGGGTACTGAACAGGCTCGCTGACAGTGGGTAAATACACACATGATACCAAGACAACTTTGTCGGGGTATTGAACAGGCCTGCTGGCAACGAAGAAATGTCAGGTCGAGAGATATGAGGTATATGTTTTTAAATTAGCTTTCATGGAAGTATACATCATGTGGATACAACTATTGGATGGGATTAAAGCATTTGAGTGGATTAAATGACATCCCTGTCGAGGCTATGAATGCCTGCTGGCAACAATGGCTCTGTCAACGATATTGAAGTTCTTTTATAAATATCATGACTCTTTGATTAAGAAATTATTTCCGGTCATAATCTTCTGCAAAGAAAACTCTATTGTCTGGTTATAACATTGAGCTTATCCTAATACTATATGGTCTCAGAGTGAATTTATTTCAGGGAGCTTAAATCCTTTTTCAAGTTTTAACTGCTTCACCCAGTATGTCACCATTTGTTGGGCCCCAACAACTCCCCCCTATATTTTCACAAAATTTAAAGGGCCCCTATTAGAATCTTGATAATTATAATGAGCTACAGAATCAAACTTTTCAAATAGTTCCATTCCTTGGCTTTCTTTGAAACAAAATTAAGACATTCACTTTAGTATGAGTCATTTATTACAAGAGTATATGTCAAAGGTTAAAAACGAGCATAAAAATCTCAATTTAAACAAAAACGTTAATTTTTATCAAATGTTTACTTTTGTTTAAATTATGATTATGTGTTTATTCTTTTGCTCATTAGCAAGTTTGACTATTTTGAATAATCTGTTCAATACTTCATCAAATTTTATCTTGGTTGGTTTCTCATTTTCATAAAATCATTTGGTGATTAAATTCTTTTTTCATTTTGCATCTCATAATAATAATAAAAAATAAAAAAGAATTATCTATCATTTGTTTGATTTTGTAAAAAACTAAAATTAATATTTTTTCTCCATTAACTTGAAGCTTCTAAATCATATTTGAAAACAATTATAAATAATGTTTGTTTATAACTTGTAGTTAGTTTAAATTCATTTTTTATTTTTCTAGATTTTGTTTTATTCACAATTTTTAGGTTATTAATTTAGGTTTCTTTTTGTTTTACAGGTTTCTATTATCAAATATTTGATATGGATCTGATCATGGATTGATTTTATTATCCAAATATGTTCAAGATGATTGATCCAAAAATAATTTTGGATTTCTACAAATAATTTTATGAGCAACAATAGATAAAATTTGGAAAGGCGTCAAGATCTGACACACGATTTTGCAGGACTGATTGCGGCCAAACCTTGAGGAATTTGGAGAAACGGTTGAAAACCCAGAACCAAAATGGACCCATTTACCTTTCATGTAGAGATTTTCCCAAACAAATGCACGATTTGAGAGATATTTGGGTCTCTTTTATAGGAAAATTTTAGGTGGCGGAAACTAATAGTGACGCCCAGATTGTTCATTCATTTTATAAATATATGAGAAAGATCAGAGCCATGGAGCATGGAAGAATTGGAGAGGAGGATTTTAATCCTTTCTCTTTTGTATATTATTGCTTTTGTCAACTTTTTTTATTTCTTTTCAAATGGAGTAATGGATGGCTGGAAGCTTTAGGAGAATGGATGAGTATTTTTAAAGAAGAATATGGAATTCTAGGTTGCTTAATGGATTTTGTTCTATAAGTAAAATGGTTTTATTTTCATATAATATATTCATATTATTTGAATAATTGATTATGCATTGATTTAAATAGCTTTAGTCTTTTTTATCAATACATGGTTAATTATTATCATTTATGTATTAATTTTTCCAATCTTTAAAGTCTATTATCCAAACAATTTCTTCCAGGACTAGATAATGGACAACTGATTCCAAAAACTTAATAGAAAAACATATATGAATTTTGGCTTTAGCCTTTTGTTTATAATGTTGTTATTTATGTTTTTCTTTTAATCTTGTAACATGTGCAGGTCTGATATCTTTAGATTAAATGATCTGTGATGTGTAGGAGGTTTATATTATAAATACCATCTATCATTTGCTTCATCAAAATAAAAATGTTGTGATTATATCTTCGAGTTAAATAATGAAATTTATATTTGAGTTTTAAATTGAATGATAAAATGCATAGATTGCTTCCAGATTTATCTTTTTGTAGTCATGTATAATTATGAGATCAAAGGTTTATGTTTGTGTTTCATTTTCTGTTATTAAAACCTAAGCTGCCAATACATGTTCTGAATTTATTTAGAACATTCTTAAGGTTCACTACAGATTTCTCTCTTGGACATGGTAGTTGGATGTTCACCACTCATGCAGATGCTTGGATACACCTCACTAATTCATTGACATGATAGCTTCTTTGTATTTTTCTGTCATTTGCATATCATTGAAACTACAATGTATGGTTCAGCTTTGACTATCCACATGTTCATGTTTCACTAAATTTTTTTTATAAGATTCTTTAAATTTATAAAAGAAAAGCAATAAATATTTTTATGTGCTTTCTTTATCTATTTTCTAGAAGCAATCATTTTTCACATCAATTTTCGTAAGTTTCGTTAAAACTTGCATTTTGTAAATCATGTAAAGAAATGAAACTTGAAAATCTTCTGCTTAAATACAACTACTATAGTTACATTTGAACACATGTACATATATATATAGTGTGTTTAGTAATTAGTTAGTTATTTATCTCTTTTATTCGTTTCTTTTAGGATTCTTAGATCGGCTAACGGGGCCATTAAACCCGTCAGAACGAGTTACACCAAATGGCTTGGGTTATGTAGACAACCCCGAACCGGACTCGCTCTTCCAGTTGACGGACGGTCAATTTCTCCCATCAACACATGGTTGAAGGGGACCCCACTACATTTTATTGTTGATAGTGGAAGCCAAATGAACATCATCTTAGCAGAGGTTGTCAAGCAGTTGGATTTTCCAACAACAACACACCCACAACCATACAATATTGGGTGGCTTCTTTAGGGTCAATATCTTTGTGTTAGCCACTAGTGTTGATTGTCATACATCATCCAACCCTTAAAGGATGAGGTATTATTTGATGTTGTCCCCTTGGATGTATGTGATGCTCTTTTGGGCCAACCATATATGTGGAAGCGCCATGCTATCTATGAGTCTCGACTGCGTAGTGTCATTGTTACTCTGGGGGTTCATCTCTACAAGATAGCAAATGTGGTTCTGAATACTGTCCCACCTAAATAGTGGTGCAAGGTAGTATCTACTACAAAATTTAGCTTCTTCACAATTTGTTAAAAAGGTGAACATAAGGACATTGCAACCACTACAGCCTTGGCCCAAACACCTTCTATCCAACAAAAGCAAGTCGAAAAGACTGCAACAAATCACAAAGATTCCATATACAGATAGACATATCATGTAGTTAGACTGGTTAAAAAGGTCCAACACTTCCAGCCACTAGTTCGTGACAACCTTCAAAAAGCTAAGCAGCGCAACTTCTCCAACAAGGCAAGCAACTCATCAAGATGCATATTCAAAAAAATCTTTTCCCTCTCCCCTGGGAACTCAATGGAATGGAGACCATTGCTTCCTAAGGTGGGAGGAATGATCTAGATGGATCTCAGTGGCCATCCACCTTTTCCACTGAATCACTATTTTGAGCCTGTGGTTTTGATAAACCATGACATTCACCCTTTTGATGGGGAATGGAATGTAATGTCATCTTCATTTGTTAAATGCATACATCATGTAATGGTTTTATGTACATGCCTATAACATAACGTTAATGCATCATATCCCATTAGAACTCCGCAGTTAAGAACTCTCGGGATATAGTAGCACTGGAATGGGTGACCACCCAGGAAGTCCTAGTATTTTACATGCCTATGGAATTTTATAAACTTAATCCAATTTATCCCACATGCATCATGGAAATTGTTCTCCTCTCACCCTCTCATATATAATTGAGGTGAAGGAGGCCCTTTAAGCATGCAATGGAGTGTGATGTAAATATTCTTGTGAATGAAGCATAGCCAACATCTCTTTCTTTTCATAGATAAGCTAACCCATTTTTCCATTTTGTGTTCTACAGTGTTTTTCTATCTTAATCAGTAATAGAAGTTAGGTTTCACTGTATTTTTGTGTTCTCTTCTATATGTTTTTCGTATTTCATTGTTATATCTTGGTTATATTTCTTCCTTCATGTCATTCTCAAAATATTCCGGATCAGAATTGGTGCTTGAAAGTAGAGAACCAGATGGATAATGGGATTCCAATAGCTAAAGCTTGGAGCTTTTTGAAGAATTTTTGAATTATATATGTATAAAAAGGTTGCATTAAGGACAATGCAAAAATAAGGGGAGGGGATTGCAGTATCACCAGGAAGTTAAACATGTTTTGTAGGCTAGTGAGTTGAGTGTTGATAAGATGGTGGGCTTATGTGTTTACTAGGCTAGAGAGCCTAGGCATTAAAGGCCAAGAGCATGATTTTGTATATGTAATTATGCAAATCATTAATAAAATATAAACATCATTGCATGTAGACCGACCACAAAGAAAGAGTGATGGGGGACTAAGCTTCCATAAGCTTGGTTAAGGGATAGGGGGATGAAAGTTTGGAAAGAGGGGCTAAGATTAAGGGCTTAGGTCCTTGAGAATAATAATTTATTATTATTACAAAGGATGTATGAAAGATATGTTTTATCCTAAGTTCCTAGGAAAGGGAACGCGTGTGAAGTGGAATGCATGTAGCTGCAGAAAGACAGGTGTCGACTTGGGCACATGCAATTATAACTGGGAAAGACAACACTTTTGCGGGGGCATTATGCCATTCTCCCATCCTCTGTCTGAACCTGATACCTCCATAATTGACCTCTGCATTGTTTTTCTCTGGTCACACATCCTGAAGCCCATGGGGAAAACTGACAGAATGATCCAAGTCTCCAGAAGAAGTCTAAGTTATCCCGTGTGTATCCTGTGAAGTCTGAGTATTGTGTAATTGTTTGAGTCATGTGGTGTCATAACTGTGGGATGTTATGGCCACACAGTTCTTGGGTTGAGTGTGTCTTCCTGCCATCGTCTATTCCTTACTGATCCTTGATGTTTCCCTCACTATCTTGGAATTGAGTTGAAGAGGCAGGTTGTTAGGCCTGTGAGAAACACTCTCTCCAGGTGAGAGAGGTGGTTGTGGTTGAAGAGGCATTTTTTCATACCTATGATAATCTCTCTCCAGGTGATATAGTTTAATGGGAAGTGGTTTTCTCCTAGAGAGAATCCAGCACTAGCTACGAAACTCTGAGAATTCCTGATTCAGCCTATTTCCAAGACCCTAAGAGGGGAAGTGGAGAAGTCGATGAACTGTGGAATAGTGAAGGTGCATATCCCTGAGGTGGAACAAGCATGTGGGGAATGAGAGTCTATGAGTAGTGGACGTAAGAAGGCTCTTAGAGAGAATCCTTCCAGTTGCACTATGAAATTTCCTATAACCTCATCCTAGTCTAGGAGTCCCTCACCCTGGGTGGAGCTTAGTCCCAACTCGAGGGTGATCCACTGCTAAGAATGATGAGAAGTGTGGTCTATGGCTGGGAGGTTCATGGAATTTCTACATGTAGTTGGTGGATTTACTCCAGCTAAAAGATAAGTATCATTTATGTCCCTAATTGTGTATGTTATGTATGTTTGTTCTACTGGTAAATGTATCATTTGTCCCATTGCATGTGGATTTACTGTTAATCTTGTTTGAATATGAATGGTAATAATAACTATGTGTTAAGTTTTTTAAATTCATTAAAATGCATATTGTGTATGTATCTATTCTATGGTAGCATTGCCCGTCCTATCGGTGGTTGAGGATGTTACAGTTTGGTATCAAAGCAGTGAAGTTAAAATAATAAGGGGTTTGGGTAGCTTCATTCATCCTGTTGGTGGCCAGGAATGTTACAACACTTCTACTACACTTTCGGCCAACTCCTAGAATACATGGTGGTTATCCCAAATAACGTAAGTAAACCTCTTTAAGTGAAACAAAACCATGCCATCATGTGATTTAATTTAATGAATCCACACAATATATAACAAGACAATGCATTAGGATTCCAATCAATGATTATAATGCTCAAAATATATTCAACTAGAAACGATTGCATGAATCGCATTTATATCTACGTCAAAGAACAGTTAGGAGCTAGTCAATGTGTGTGCCAAATATGATATGTAATATAAACAACATTAACAACATCAGATTAGCATTTATTTATAACAAAACTTTCTAAATATATATTCAAAAACAACCCAACAAGTGTTAGAGACAAATTATAATGATAGATAAACATTAACTAAGAAAGAACCTATAAAATGGATGGTGAATCCCCCTAGGGTTTCACAAGTAAGCACTTGAAATTCACCAAATAAAACCTCTAAGCAAATGATAAGAAATTATAACATTAGAGATTAATGTCACCTCTATATATAAATAATAAACTCAACAAATAATCTAGAAATGAAAGGGAGGTTAGGGACAAGAAAGAATACACATTTAAAGCACCAAACCCTAGCCTTAGGGTTTCTCCAAATTTGTTTTTTAATACTGCAATTTGATTTCCAGATTTGAGAATCTTCTTATATCAACCCAAATAATGTTAGAGAACACCTTAAATCTCAATAAAATAGGGTTGATTTTCCTCCTAGGGTTAGAGATCAATAATTAATCATAAACCCAAGGAATAACAATTCTAGGAAATGAAATAATCCATTAACTTTACATGAGACAATAAATGAAATATAAAAAAAATATTTTATTTGATTTTCACTGTTATATTTCATATTAAATAACAAAAAACAAAAAAAATATAATTTTTTATATTTAGGGTTTTTTCATTGTTGTCGGATACATGAATGGTGCCCTTTTTTTTTATCTAATCGGGGCTTATGGGGTCAATAATTATGCCCCTTTAAGGATTGGTCACTTCTATCTTAAGGACTAGAGTAAAATATAGAACCATGAAGGAAGAGTAATCTCCAACCTAATCAAGATAAGCTAAGAGGATCAAGGCCCTGGAAGAAGGCATTCCTCAAAGGAAAACCCTTCACCAACTACATCAAATATAACTTGAATTACATGATTAAAACCCTTGCCAAGTAACCAAGAGAAAAAAAAAAAAATGAATAAAGTACTTACCCAAGCTAACAAGATAAGAAGGAAGGACCAAACCCTAGAATGTCTCATCTCCAAGTAGTTAAGAAACTACTCAAATGGATTGATCTTGAAAGTTAGTAGAAGATTTGATTTACTATAACAAATATTTAATGCACTAATAAGACAACCAAGACAGAGAATGTTGCAAGAGTTGACACCAAAACCTAAAAAGGAATATTTTCTATTAATTGTAGTCACAAATGATCCAACAATTCAAAATGATTTGGAATGAGAGGAAATCCTCTATTTATAGAGGAGGCTTCTACATCCTTCTCATTATTTATTAATTACTTTCCCTTAATTTATCCTAGGAGACTAACAAAGATTGTCATCCACAAAAGAAGGAGACTAAGTCAATGCATAATTAAATGATGTCTCTTGGACACAAAAATCTCATGAGAGAGGAAGATCCCACAAAAAATGGGGTTGATTTTCTCTCCTAGCATAAGGTTCTAGAGAAAGAGTGATGTGGAGGCCTCAAAACAAGGTGATTTATCCTCCCAAGCAAGAAAATTTCCAATTTTCCTCTCCTCCAAGTGGAATGACCTCAAAAGGGGATAGCCTCCTCATAATGTGCTCAAGGAATCATCAAGAGTAATCTCCAAGGTATGACCAAGCCCTCAAATCAAGAAAATATGTTCCAAAATCCAAGTAAGATCCATCTCTAAGTTAAATCATCACCAAAAACACCCACATGGATCTCATAAACCCCACACATGTGGGTCAACCCTCAAGTAATGTGAAAGACACCACAAAAAATGGTCAAAGAAGAGGAGCTTTCTAGGATCTCCAATGTGGCATGTGTAGAGGATGTTCATGTGTGCAAAACTAGCCCAAATGGGCCTCAAAGGATGCGACCAATGCATCGGAATATGTGTACTTCCTCAAGAGCTATGACACATTTGATCTTTGTAGCATCAAATAGGAACTTTTTCACAGGTCTAAGTTCTTAGACATGTGGAAGTTGTCCAAAGCCTTCAACCTTAGAAAATTCACTTTAATTAAAGAATTAATTAAAGTGATGTGATTTTTATTAAAAAAAGTGAGTTAATCTAATGAAATGTAAAGGTTTTTACATTAGTGAATTGAATGAATCTTGATCGTTGATCTCAAGTCAGGTGATATTTAATCTCAACCACCAATTACTTTTGAGATTTAGGTTATTTGATCCAGTCATAACTCAATATTATAAAATCAAGGATAAGTGAAGGGGAAAGAAACACAAGAGAGACATTGAGTGCTTGAGACATGAAGGACTGTGAGTCAAGGGGATCTCAACAAGGGTAAATAAGGACTTTCATCAAGAGATAAACTGAAGGGATGAAGAGTAGTGACTCACACTGAGTGACTTACAATGTGTTGAGACACAAAGAGAGCATGGAATTAATTTTTCTTAGTCTAAAGGAGGAGAGAACAAGTAGTAGTAGCAAGTGGAAGAACAACCCAACAACCAAAAATTTGTGGAGGTTGTACTATCCAGTAGGGTGGTAGAGGTCATACAATTTATGGGGTCGTGCACCTAGTGGGAAAATATAGCATATCTAAGGTACCAATAGATAAATTTAGTGCATATATGAGGTACCAAAAGGGATATCTAGTAGATCTGAGGTACCAGTGGAAAAATCTAGTAAATATGAGGTACCAACAGATAGATCTACCATATCTAAGGTACCAATAGATAGATCTATCATATCTGAGGTACTAGAAGATAGATCTATAAGGTCGAAGATACGAGTGGATAGATTTAGTTCAGATATGAGGTACTAAAGGGTAGATCCAGTAGATCATAGGTGTCAACATGAATATCTAGCATAGAAAAGGTGTCAATAGGAAGATCTAGGAGATATGAGGTACAAGTAGACAAATATAGTGTAGAGATGAGGTAGTAGTGGAAAAATCTAATGTGGATCTGAGGTATTAGCAAGTAGATCTAGTAGATCTAAGGTAATATAAGGAAGATCTTGTAGATATGAGGACCGGTAGGAAAATCTAGTGCATATTTGAGTGTCCAACGGGCATATCTGGGTAGATTGGGCAAAGGGTTCCTTTAGATGACAAACATAACAACTAGGTTTTGTTGTAATTTGATTATTTTCTTAGTGGACCATTTTACTAGTTATGGATCCCTTGTGAGCATGGAGTAACTTAATGAAAATTTTATCTTCAAAGGAAATAAATTTCCATGTGTGTGGAAATTGGTGTAATTTTCTTTCATTGTATTTTTTATTCCAAACAGTTTAATTTTCTGCCAGTGTATTTTATTATGTCTTCATAAATATTATTTTTCTGCAAGTTTTCTTGAGAGAATAAGTGTTATCATTGAAAAATCGTCCGCAACATTGCACACAAATGGTTAAGGAAAAACATCAATACCAACAACAATTAGTCCACCTACAACACTAAAATTCATCCAAAATGAATCACCAAAAGGAGTGCGCACACAATGCGCATGAGAAGACATGCCTCAGTGAGCACTATGCGAAAATGCGCGACTGTGTATGAGAAAAGACACACACTTCTATGACCGACACATTTATGGATCTGTTCAGCCCCTCAACCACTTATGGTCTGACCCCTAACATGATTTGACACTCATATTTGAGCGAAATCTAGCTTGGGGGCTGGTCAAGGGCTAGAGGGTGCCCTAAAAGGCCCCTTGTTCACACTATGAACTAGTTACATTTTTCCATGTATGAAGTTTATAAATAAGAGCCATGAGTGTGCTAAGAAACCAAGATCTTCAAGGTATTGTTATGCTACAAGAATTCTTCCTTGAGAATCCTCTTTTCTCTTTGAAGCCTTTAAGCACCATTGCAATAGGCCATTCCACTCACCTCTTGAGGTAATAATAATAGTTTTTCCTCGTTTGTCATTTCTTCCATTACAAGGAGTAAAGACCTCTGAATTACGGAACTCAAGATCCCTCCCAAGGAGGAAGAGGGGACTCATAAGTCATTTACTTTCTCTATGGT
>JASDQU010030548.1:0-11166 GCA_032191745.1 Picea mariana | reverse complement strand
TGTGATCCATTTCTGAGGCTGAATATATAAATTCCACACTTTGACTGAGGTACATAGTGGCCAAAACTTTGGAAATCTACCCAAGTGGCAAGTGTGGGATGCAATCACACCTTGATCATATTTGGTGTGGCTATTCATAAATATCTCTATCTCTTTTGGGATATGCACCCTGTACCCCTCATTATAATTGATGACTTCAACCTTCACTAGTTCCTCTTCTAGTGACTTTAGACCCCACTATTGAGTGTTATTGGAAGGCCCAGTTCTATTTGAGAGGAAGCATGATACGTCTTTTAGGAAACGAGCATTTTTTTTTTATTGTTCCCCCACACAGAAAAAATCCACCTATCAACATGCATGTTTATTTTACAGATGATTTATGTATGATGCTCATTTGACTACATGAAATTGCGAGTTATAATATCTTGGGAAGTTCCAAAATATACAAATCTCTTGTTCATTTATTTCTCTCATGCCACCATTTGCACACATTCAATTTTCTAGTCAGAAACCATAGGGGACCCACATAATCCCTATCATTCCATACACTTCTAGAGTCTCCCTCCTATTCTAGGAGGAGTCCCTAGTCTTTTCAACTCATCAGTTCAACCATATCACACCCCTATGAGTGATACTATTTTGGGATCAACTTTGCTTGGGTCCAAATCCCAAGACCATCCATTGATTAGTTCTCCATCACAAGCGGGTGGGGGTCAAACTTCTTCTCAAGGGAGAAGTACAACCTCACCAAATATCTCTCAAGGGAGAGGTCCACTACCTTCTCACACAATGGGTGGAACTAATTCTCCAACAAATATCCCTATGCCATACTTGGAATCCCTCAAAATTGTTGATTTTACCAAACTCATGAACGATCCCATTTTACATGATCCCACATGGCCCAATATGCCTACCACACTACCTTCAAATATTCCAAAGTTTGAAGGAAAACCGAGGGAAGACCTCGCCAACCATGTTATGACCTTTCACTTATGGTTCTCTTCAAACAACATCATGAATGATTCCATCCACTTGAGTTTATTTCAAATAACTCTCAAAGGCCCATCAACCAAGTGGTACATGGATGAAAAATCAGGGTCCCATGTGACCTTTGAATCACTGGACAAGGCCTTTTTTTCCTTTTTCCAACTACTAGTGCATCATGACACTAGCTTAGAAATCCTCTCTGAGTTCAAAAAAAACACTGCTATCCATATATCCGACCACATCCATGAATGGCATTGACGACATAGTTTGTGTAAAGAGGAAACCACCAAAGAAAAGCATCTTGATTGGTTTCTCAAGTCACTTGTATCTGTTATTTCCAAGGATGTAGCATCCACTTTTCCTCAATCCGAATAGGAATCGATTAGCAAGGCCCAACAATTTGACCTCATCTATTCTCATTCAGGTTACTTGTACACAATATTTCCGGATGCACCTAGACCCATACCATTTGGCCAAGACAAACCTGGGATGTCTCACATTGTGTATGGGTTGATTGGTTCTATGAACCATCTCAACCCTTACAACCACCCGTCACCCAGTTATGGTGCACATCAATATCCACAACCATATAAAAGGACATCTTATTACCCTCCTCCTACTCATCGACAATCATATCCTATTGGTCCCCCTCCACTAATGGGTGGACTCTCACTAGTACCTATGATGCATCTGGTCTCTCAACCAAGTATGGGCTCACCTTCTACCTCCACATACAACCTTAGCACTAGTGGAAGTGATTAAACTTACTACATGCCATATGGATCGTCTCCACAAAAAATCCATATTTTCTATTCCTTAGTCCTTCACAACCGGTTTCTCCTCCACTAGAACAACCAAAGGTTGTAGTTAACTTTATTCAACTCTCTCCCATTCAATAACTTCAAACTTTTGAAAACTTGAATATGAAAATTTGGCCCATCACAAAGTAATGCCAATAAGAAATGAAAAAATTGAAACAACTACGACCCGATACTAGGTGGAAATAAACCCCAACAAAACCATCCCAATGGGGGCAACCAGAATCAGGGAAACCAAAACCCCCAAGGGGGAAAAAATAAAAATCCACCATGACAAGGGAAGAACAATAACCTCAGAACTAACTTCCCTTTCATTGTCTGTGGTGATTATGGACATTATACACACCCTTTCCCCCAAATTGACGATTTTAAATGGATGAAAGAATACATGAATGCGCAACATCCTCCAGCACTGCCTGCCCCTCAGCAGGTCCCACAACATTATTTGCAATAAACACCTTTGATCATTTTTCAAAACCACATTCCACACCAAGGTGTGATGAATACCCAATAGGAGGTACACCCTGCTCCACCCCAAATGGGGTAGTATCAAAACCCAGGGCCCAATCAACCTGGAAATATGGTTGATCACAACATCCTCCTTACCAACGAAGAAGAGATTCTTCTACAAACACAGGGTCACCAATATGGTTCTCCCCCTGAATATACCCCAACCACATCAGAAGAAAATCCAGCTATATTCGGACAACCATTGATGATTCCATGGCATAAAACAGAACCAAACCCTCGTATAACATGTATTCAAGGAAGGGAGAGGTCCCATCCTCTCATTTTTCCCTTGAGAATATAAAGCATGATCCAGGCATTAATGATGACAAGATGGAAGATCCAAGTTGTGCCTTCACACAAGCTGGAGATAAGGTTGCGATTAAGTGGTTGATGGTAGGAGGGATCTGCATCCGATTTGGAGAACATTTCCATCATTGTAATCTACCTCGGTTGTCAGGCATTTTTGAATGGTGATTTGACACCACTATATTATATTGGAGGGAAGTGCATCACAAACCTCTTGTATAAATTATTGTATTGTTTCCAGTATAAGGGGTTAGCTAAGAGGAGAGATGCATAGGATATAGGGAGAAAAAACACAGAGAGCCGAGATTCAGTCACAGTCCGGACTCAACCATTTCTAATTTGATATTCTACCATTAATAGAAAACATTCGACAACACATGTATTCCAAAGAGGACGAATAGCTTTAGTAACCACTCACATAACCAAATCAAATATAAACACACATATGTTTTCATGTGGTAAAACCCCTATGGGGAAACATCCATGACCCTAGCCAACGTGACCACTTGGAGCAGTTTATTAATGCAAAGAAAAAGATTATAGAGATATTTTACAAGAGATTTTCTCACAATCGATCATCGGAAAATGATCCTCCATGATTTTTAAATAGAGATCATGGACCAATCGGGTGTTAAGCCATGGATCAATGGCTGTTAATATCGAGGAGAGTATGAACCGTCAAGTCACTCTATGTCAGGAACATATCGTGACCGTCTGATTTCCTAACTACAAATGCATACTAATGCATACTAAAGAAACACACTAGAAAACACACTTTTACCTAGTGACACAATAGACAAAGTAGATCTTACTAACTCCTAAGTGTCTAAATATCCTAACATCCCCCCTTNGGGATAGGATTGAAGTATTTACAATAGTGACACAATAGGAGAAGGAAGGAGGCATTAGAGCCTATCCCCCCTTAATGACAACTTCCTGAACTCCTAACATAGATTGAAGTTTGGAAAACTTCACTTCTATAAGAGATGTTGTGAAAATGTCTGCAACTCGATCTTTTGTAGGGAAAAAGAGCACTTCAATAACTTGATCATGAATGGGCTTTCTGATGAAGTGAATGTGTAGCTCAATGTGTTTTATATGCTGATGTTGAACTGAGTCTTTGGTGAGCTTGATGACACTCTGACTGTCACACCAAAGGCTAGTTAGATGCTAGTGCTAGAATCCAAACTCTGAAAGGATCTGTCGAAGCCACAGGGCTTCCTGACATTCATTTACCGCTCCTTGGTACTCTTCTTCTACTGAAGAAAGTGCAATAGCCTGTTGTTTCTTACAGGCCCAAGTGACAGGTCCTGGATCGAGGCTAAAAACATAACCTGCAGTAAACTTCTTATCATCAGGGTTGCCAGCCAAATCTAAAAGTTTTCACATGGTAAAACCCCTACAGGGAAACATCCACGACCCTAGCCAATGCGGCCACTTGGAGCAATTTATTAATGCAAAGAAAAAGATTATAGAGATATTTTACAAGAGATTTTCTCACAATCGATCATCAGTAAATGACCCTCCATGCTCTTTATATAGATATCATGGACTAATCAGGTATTAATCCATGGATCAATGGCCATTAAGATCGAGGAGAGTATGAACCATTGGATCACTCTATGTCAGGAACATATCGTGACCGTTGGATTTCCTAACTACAAATGCATACTAATGCATACTAAAGAAACACACTAGAAAACATGCTTTTACCTAACGAAACAATAGACCAAGTAGATCTTACTAACTCCTAAGTGTTTAAATATCCTAACAGAAAAATGACAGTTTTTCCTATTATCCATTTCTATGTAATGGATGTTGTGTTATGAATATCATGTGTATGCATTTGAATTGTGGATGAATGCTAGAAATCGTCTCTGGGGATAGAACTACAAACTTCTATATGTGAGTGTGTTGGATTAAGTTTGGTTCTCTAGGTTAAGTGCAAGGATTGTGCGACAAAGTGAGGAAACTCTGTGAACCAACACAAGGAGTTCATGTCTGAACTCGGTGGATTTAGAAGAGAGACTATCAGGAGGGTATACTAGGTTAATTCACAGACTCGGGGAGAAATTTCAAGGTGGTTAAATACCTTAGGATGAAATATTGTATAACGAAAGATATATTCCAGAGTTATTGAACACTCTGAAGTACTCTGCCATGAGGGCATCGAGTTGGTGTGAAGACGCACACTACCAATATCTATGGAAGTGTTGGAATCCTTAAGAAAATCCCAGAATTACTGAACATTCTGAGGAAGGAAGGCTTTGCAAGAGTGCATCGACAAAGGAAAGGAGATGCCTTAAAACCTTCGATAAGGCTAAGGGAGAAACTGTCAAAGAGCTGAGCCAAGCACAAGGAGTGCACCAAGGATACTGTAATTTCATCTTAGAAAGCTCAAGAGGAAGGCGTCAAGTTGCGAGGATGGTAAGAGGAAGTCCACTAAAGGACGCAGAGGAACTGGGAACCTTGGATGTTTTCAATCTGATCAAAGTTGCAAAAATCTGCAAGGAGTGTGTAATGAGTTTGATAACAATCTAAGTCTCGAAGGGGATAATTGTGCTAAGTGTGTAAAGGATTTGAGCACTAGTCTAAGTCTCGAAGAACGATAAGTCATCCATTTCTCATATAGACAGGTCGGAACAGATCCGAGAGTTCGAGGATTCAGATTTCGGAGGAATTGTGAGGAGGAAAATTCAAACTTTGTGAAGAGAGAAGTGTGGGGTGATTATGGATCATTGGATCCAAAAGGATGCATGGAAAAGATCTACAGATATTGGAGGAAAGTCGAGGAGAGGATACTCGAAGAGGCAAGAGCCGAAGAAATCCTAGCCATCCATTGAGATAAGACATGTGGTGAAAGATCAATGCTTCGCTAATTTGTAAGTTGAGAAGGAAGGATTTGAGAGAACAGAGAACTCACGAAGTCTAAAATAATGATTTGACCTCATCCATCGAGGCAAGGGAGAACATGGACCATAGATTTTGTCTTGGAGAATTCGCCAATTCAGAAATCGGGAAAAGGGTAGCAAGTAGCTCGCGAAAGTTCCGATGAATGGGGTCATGAAGGTAGCTGGCCCATGGTTGTAGTCCGTGGTCACATAAAAATGGAATTTTATCATAGAGAGATAGCACCATTGGTGTTAAATTTGAATAAAACTAAGGATAGGGTCTGCGGGTACCACACAACCTGCGCCAGGAAAGGAAGGACTTGTGATAGATTTTTTAGGTTCCAAGAAGGAATCTAAGGAGTCACTCCAACTTGGTATTTCAAATGATCCAAGAATGGGAGGTCATGAATCCATTTGGAGGGAAGGGGAACTATGCATCATGAAGGAATGTACATAATCCTCATGCTAAGGCAACCCATAATTACAGTTTGGTTTATGACTTAGAACAATCTCCTGCAACCATGTCTGTATTGGAGCTCCTCAAAACTTGTCCAACTCAATGTAAATACTTTCTTTCTTCCTTGGGGATAGTCAACCCATCTGATACTAGACTCATTACTTTTGATGTAGATAGTAGAGAATGATGCCTCCCTGGCCCAGTAGCATTTTAGATACCAGTTAAGATCTGGAACATCACAGTTCACCAATGTATCATTGATGAAGGTGCATCCACATGAATCATGTCCAAAGAAGTATGGTAGAAAATCAACTCACCTCATCTAGTACCATCCTCCATCACCCTGAGAGATTATCATGGTTGACCATCATCCCCTGAAGGGATATTTCAAAATTTCACTATAGAACTTGGGGGAAAAACCATCCTCATTGACATTGAATTTATATATGCCCCAATTGATTACAATATCTTGTTTGGTCATAGCTACATGTATTCTATGAAGGAGATAGCCTCTTCTATGTTTCAAATGATGATGTTCCCCCACAATGGGAAAATTGTCACCATCGACCAAATTACACATTATGAGCCTAACCATTCCGCCAACATTGATAACATTCTTCCCCTTGTCTGCACTAGATCAGATGGTTTTTTAGTTATTGACATGGGTCCCAAAATTTACAAGGACCCATCCTTGCTAGGGGAATATCATGGAGCACCACCTCTCCTACACCCTTCAACACAAATGTTTGTAGTATATTCTAATGGAACAAATATCAAAGACAATACTTCTCCCATAGAGGCCCCTCCCCACATCGATGTTTCACCAGTTGGAGAAATATTAGCTCAGGAATTCCCTGAGAAGCCCACTGCACCACTTATCCTAGATTCCCCCCTGCCCCTCGATCTAGGGGAAAATCCCAGTTTAGTAGACATTCCCCCAAGCCATTACCCAAATTCCCTTTTTTTACCCCCCACCTGGAGTCCAAGCATTTTAGGTAGTTGTTACTCTCACCCTTCCAAACATGGTTCTCTACATCCCTTTATGGTATCTCCATCCACCCGCAATGGTCCCTATGCCATATCTCCCTCCTCAAATAGAGGGATTAATGATGCAATTCTAGGTACAGGCTCATGCCACACCACCCCTCCCTCAACTAGTGTCAACACCACCACCACAGGGGATAGACGAAAGAAGAATGATCCGACAACTCCACTTCCTCCCTGAGCTCAACCTCCTTTCTCACTATGAGAAAGAGAAGGACACCCCATTAATAGATGTCCTACTCTTCCCGAGTTATGCAATATGATCTAGCTCCATAGAGCATCCACATGGATCATGACTCCACCAAGTACATCCACTGCTACTATTGAGTCCTCAACCACACAGAATAAAGGGTTGAAAACCAAACTTGCTTGTTCCATCTGTTCAGAATATGGACACTAAATCCATCATTTCCTAGCTCTACCTCAATTTCTCCAAATGTTAGCTAGAGTATGCCAAACATCTCAGCTAGAGCCCTCTCAACCACCCCCTACTGAGGATCACATTACTAATATTCAATATATTTCATCTACAGTCCTTGAATGAATGAAGTGCCCTCCACAACATCGGGAAATTCACTTTATGTCCAGTGGTCATTCTCACCCTATACACGATATCATGTCTATTCCCTCACCACTTAAGGACCATAACACTTACCCATTGATAGTTCCCCCTGTCACCTCCTAGGATCTCCCATATTCTCTCATTTTTCACCGCGATGAATATATCTTGGAGGAACTCACTACCCATGATTTCTCATGGAATTCACTCCATCATCGAGCACTTTTCCTTTCACATGAGGCCTTTCATCCCCTTGTCCAATCCTCCATGTGCACAATCGAAACCAAGGATTTTATTCCTTCGGGGCATATAGACTGGTTCAAAAACCCTATCCCTTCCCCAGATGATTTTGAAGAAGGAAACATGGCCAACATCTTCCCCACCGTCAAAATTGGCATTTCCATTAAATTGTGAATCATAGAATAAATCACCATTGGCACCGCATGCTCCCCTAAAGAATTCATTTCTTACAAAGATCTCTTTCAGGAATACTGGGATGTTTTTGACTGGTCATATACAGATATTCTCGGCCTCGATTTTTCTATAGTCAAACATCGAATCAACACTTGGTCGGACATTGCCTTATTTCGTCAAAGGAAATTCCCCCTTCACCCATCCAAAGTTGCGACTATCAAAGCCAAAATTGATAATTTACACGTTGCTGGGTTAATTTTCCCCATTGCGCACACTTTGTGGGTCTTCAACCCCATCCCTGTTAACAAAAAACACAGAAGTATTCGCATCTTCACAAACTTTTGCGATATCTACCATGCTTTCCCCAAAGAAAAATTCCCAACCCCTTTCATCAACCAAATTATCGATGATTGTTCCAACCATGAGGCACTGTCCTTTATGGATGGATTCTCCAGCTATAATCAAATCCAAATCCATCTAGCATATCAATATAAATCCTCTTTTACTACTCCTTGTGGTACCTTTTCTTATCGTGTCATTCCTTTTGGACTAAAAACCATTGGTTCTACGTTTCAACGAGCCATGACCTATGCTTTTCATGATCTTGCTTGCATCATCCTCGCTTTCTTGGATGACCTCACTGCTTGATCCAAAAATCAAAATCACCATTTAGATGACTTACACATTGTTTTCCAATGATGTCACCAATACAATATCCACTTGAACCCCCTCAAGTGTGTCTTTTGCGTCACTACTAGATGCCCCCTTGGGTTCGTTGTTTCCCAACATGGCATCATAGTGGACCCCCTCAAATTCCAAGCTATCACATAAATTCCACCACCTAGGAATTTATGCCAACTGCAGAGCCTATAAGGCAAAGACAACTTTTTACGTCGATTTTTCCTAGACTATACCACTCGTGCGCATGGTTTCCTCCACCTCTTGCGACATGTATCCCATTTCGATGGGACATACATGCTCAAACAACTTTTGATGATTTAAAAGTTTCCTTTTCCAATGCCCCTTTGACTAGTCCCCCAAACTATGATCGCAATTACATTCTCTACTTGTCGACCTCATATGTCTAAGTAGTAGGAGTCCTTATCCAATTAAGGAATGATGGCCATGAATATGTCATTTACTACATGTGTAAAAACCTTTTATGTCCACCCTTGATGTATAATAATGATGAGAACCTGAAGTTAATAGTTGTCCTCAGAGTCCAAAAATTGAGACATTATATAACCTAGAGTTAATAGTTATCCTTGCTTAGTCGATGACAGATTAATGGAAAATTTTCCCGATGGATCGTCATCCTACATGAATACAATCCAGATTTCTCTACTCCCAAAATTAATAAATCTCTCATCCTAGCCGAACTCATTACGACGTTTCCCTCAGAAACCAAAGTTTCCCCCATTAATGAGGATTTCCCCGAAAGCCACTTCTTCTTCATCCCCTTTGATGTCCCCTAGTACATAGACCTCCTTGTCTACCTTTGCACACAAAATTTTGGGTCTCATATCTCTCGAGATGACCATGAACCCATTCACCATCAGGCCATGTGGGGTCGACACCATTCTTCACCAATGTCTTACCATCAATGAAGGTGACAAATTCTTGAACAATTGACATAATGGTGCTTTTGGTGGTCCCCTCTCAGGTATGTCCACTGCCCAAAAAATCATTTGACCACATGGTACTTCTGGCCCACGTTGTTTCATGACTGCATCCGTGCTGTCAAGCGATGCAAAAAATGCCAACTTTATGCAAACAAAGCATGAGCGACACCAACTCTTCTACATCCAGTCATCACAATTGACTCCTTATGTAAATGGGGCATAGAATTCACAACTTTCCATTCTCCATTCAGTAATAGACACAAGTACATTTTCGTGGAAGTGGATTACTTTACCAAGCGGATTGAAGCCATGCCCACATTTAACAATGTCGCTGACACAAAAACATGTTTTTTCTTCAACCACATCATCACCCAGTTCGGAGTCCCACTATAGCTAGTGTCTGATCATGTTAATCACTTTGAGAATAGGATATTTACAGAACTCTCCTCAAATTTAGGCTTCTCCCATGAGTTTTCCTCCCCATACTATTGTTATTCTAAAGGACAAGTCGAGGATGTCAATAAAGTCCTCAAAACAATGCTACAACGTATCATCAACAAACATAAGACCAACGAGCATCATATGTTGTTTTCCGCATTATGGGATTATTGCATTGTAGTCAAAATTGCTACTAGTTTTACATCATTCCACCTTATCCATGGGATCAAATAAACACTCCCTATTGAGTGCGAAATCCCCACATTACACATTGCCATTGATCTATTACCTAACACTTCTCCAATGGAGCAACGCCTGCTAACATTAGAGTTTCTTGATAAAGATCGTTGATATTCATTACAACACAATGAGGCAGCTAAAAAGTGGTCCAAATCCACCTTCGACCACCATGTAAACCTTCACTCATTTAACGAAGGTGATCTCATGTTATCCTAAGATATCACCCATGATACTCTCGACTATGGGAAATTTGAGTCATTATGGTATGGAACCTTCATCATTAAACATTGCCTCACTAAATGAGCCTATATCTTGGCCTCTCGAGAAGGATATCCTCTCAAAGAACCCATCAATGGGTTGTACTTAAAGAAGTTTTACACCTAAGCGTATCCATCGTACCTTAGGATTTTCTTTGTACACATTTTGTATATTTTTTAGTCTTCTTTTATACCACCATTCCTGGTGTCTGATCTATCATCTATGTTATTGATAGATGCATAATCCATCATCCTACTATATCACTTATGCTGATGATGCTAGCTATTGGACCTAGAATCTCGCTTGGTCTACTTGGGACATCTATATTCCCTCACATGTCCTACTCAACTCTAGTGGAATATGTTTGGGCTTGGCCACCAACAACCAAGATGAATACAATGCCATCATTGCTCTCCTCGCAGAGGCCAGTCACCGCCACATTCATCACCTTAACATTCTATTAGATTCCCAACTTATCGTCCTGCAACTCAACAATGTATATCATGTTCACGATTCTTGCCTCTTTCGAAAATACCTGCAAGTTAGACTCTTATCTCACAACTTTGATTCAATCACATTTACACATATTCCAAGAAAAATTAATCAAGTCTCAAATCACATG